>CAMXCT020002480.1:0-302500 GCA_947184155.2 Cladocopium goreaui | reverse complement strand
TAGTCATCCAATGGTTCATAGGGATTTATAATAACCATTATAAGGATCCTTATTATGGATGGGATGACCATCAACCATGTGAGTATTGACCATGGCTCATGTGATGTTGGAGGGGATGGGGAGTCAATCCCCCAAAAAAGTTGAGGATTTTGGCGTTTTTGCCTGGATGATGTTGGATGTTTGCAAATAACATCCGGGTTCAACCAGTGATTCTGCCACAAACATGAATCCCGCAGCAATCTACGCACATTTTGGTGATTTCCATAGTATTTTTTCTTCCAATTTGTGTGCAAACTTGACAAATACATGTACCATGATCAAAGGCTCGATTGTATACCCATATTGGAGGATCGTCATCAATCTGTATAAATAATGGGATTTGTATACCCGGTCCTAATGATGGGACGGATGACTATGAGCCATGTAACTTGACTGTGCCCCACACTGTTTGGACTTTGGACCATCAGATCTTCCGGTACCACAACTGAATGTCGTCCCGCAAGTGAGGGGTGCAATGCGGATACAATACCACGCCAAAGACATCCAAAGACTACGGAAAAGGAAAGCCCAGCATCAGAGGATACCATTTGGTTATGACTAACATAGATATGGAAAATCACCATTTTTAATAGGTAAACCATCTATAAATGGACCATCTATACCATGGCTATGTTAGTCATAACCAGAGGGTAATTAGTATAGTCTAGTTTGTTCAGTGGTGTGATCGATCTCTGAACAAGATGCTAGATTCGAATTTTTGGAAGAATCTTGGATCGGTAGATAGCTACAATCATGAAAGTTGAACAGAGGGATTTATATAAATGATCTAAATCCCAACGATTTGACGGTTTTTTTTGTGTCAATATATCAAATTGATTTAACCCATGGATTGGAAATCAAGGCCAAATATATACATGATTATACATGTGAAAAGCTGACAACTTGAGTAGATTGCCCATATTGGAGGATGGTCATAGATCCATGTTCATAGTGATAGTGTTTTGTACTGTATACCCATCATACCGTACCCATCCCTACTCACCACAATTAAGCATTGGCGCGATTCCCTAATGATAGGATGCATGATCATACTCCGTCATATTCCATCAGATTCCATGCATTATACATATTCCCACATTGTTGGGTATATTCCCATGATATCCCATCATATTCTCATCATATCTCGATTATATGTAATAATCTAGAGTATTTTCAGGTACCTAAATCAGAGGTACTGATCTATACAAGGTTTATGTAAGGCCTAAGAGAATTTTCCCACAACCATGACCTTATATGGTACAGTACCTCCATTCTACAGTAGGCTCCTGAAGCTCTCATTGAATATTAATTCATTACCAAATGGGGGTTTCCATAAATGGGGGTACATGGGGGTACCCCTATCAATCATCCACTTTAATAGGATTTTCCCTTATAAACCATCCATTTTGGGGTAACCCCCCTCCAAATGATAGTCCCATGTAAGTTGCCCCGGGGCCGGACATCAGGCTCGGCAAACTACGCGGCACCTCAACCAATGCCCGGACACTTATTCTTCGACTTTCAGATGGATCAGTCGGTTTAAGCATCATTTATACATGGTTATAAGATGTTATAAGTGTTACTTGGTTATTTACTAGGTTTATAAGTTTTTTTTGTTTTTTTTACAAGGGCTATAACATGATATAACTTATAACTATATATATATAATATATAGCAATATATATATAGCAATATATATATATATATATATAGCATTACAGATTTCATGGGGTTTATAAACCAAGCAGACAGAACTGTGGGACCTCGCCTTGTACCAGCAAATATCAGTTTAAGATACTCTTCGGATACTTGTGTAATCTTGGGTCTAGGTCTACGCCTGGACTTGGTGGGGTTTGACTGGTGATACATGTTTAACCATTTCCATTTAACAAGGGGAAGGCTATTCACCCAGGTTGTCCGTGTTGATGGCAGGAAGCTGAATCCAAGGCTTTTGGGTCATTACTGTACAAATCATGCAGATGATTGAAGGATGATCCCCAGCATCAATCGGTTGATGTTGCCGCTGGGTTCCCTTCGAGGTGTCAAGTTTCCACGACATTTAGCAAGAAGGCGAAAACAAATCAGGATTAAAACATATCGAAGCTATCAAACAGATTCGCAAACAACAACACATAAGAAGCCATAAGAATCCATAAGCTACAATCACGGCATGAAGATAGAAAGTGGGGCCCCCAAACGATAGCTAAGTTGGTGAACATAACTCCAATTTCACTATGGTAAAAATGGTACGCAAATAACGAACTAGTTGCTGGGGCGAATCTAAACCAACGTTCACATCACAACGGGGGGCCCCACACTGTAGCAGCCGAAGATAGTGACATCCCCACTGGATCATCCGATAAATCACTAAATCCCAAAAAAACAACATATCTTTATCCCATCATATCCGATGGCTGATATCCCACTATCATCCACTATCTATATATATATATATGTAGATCCAGAATATTTTTCATATCATATCCCATCATAAACTGATGAAACAACCACGAGGAGGACCTGCCGAGGTTCCAGAAAGGCGTTGGTATGTCGGGTGCCGCGGACGATGCAGCGGGGCATCCCAGGGATCCCATGGGGATCCCATGGGGATCCCATGGGGAGGCCATGGATGCCAGTTATGGCACTAAAATGATAGGAAAACATAGGGAAACTGATGGGAAACTGATGGGAAACTGATGATCAGTCAGGCACCATGCCGCATTTTTATGCCTTTTTTGCGACCACTTCATGAGATCAAGCTGGGTATAAACTGGACAATCTCGGATGTAAGTTACAAACATGGGGATGAAACCCATCATGTCACGGCACGGGAGAGGAAGCCACACTGATATGGTTAACAATGGTTGAAATAGGAAAAAAAAACGAAGAACGACCTCACTACGGCATCATTAGAAATGATTGGTAATTAGTAATTAGTAAGGATAACTGTCCCTTAAAACGATGAAAACGGCTGATGTGAGCAGATTGATCGATATCAGTGGATTGGTTTCAGGGAAGATCCATGGCATCATGGCACCATAAGTGAAATTTTGGCGGAAGTCAATCCATTCTGGGTAAAATGATAACGACCTCACTGTTCTCCCTCACTGGAAATGATGGTTAGTAAGATGAATTATGCCAAAAAGGCCTAACCTTTCGAGTTAGTGAATTATTGTAATTTACGTAATTTACCCGGATCAATTGTAAAGTTGTTATCTCCTTTGGATGACGTTTCATACTGCCCAGTTGTTCTGGCTCTGAAACAAACCATAGCACCCCCCAAACAGATAGAAGGGTGTTTGCAAGATGGGATAGATGATTTTTCTCTTATTTTCCAGGTTTCCAACTGTCATATCTTTCTGGGGCTTCCTGTACAGTTTTGTTTTGTTCAGAAATAGTGGGACTTGTCAGCAAACAGTTTTCTCCTTGTCTGACTGATGCTGGCCGTTTCACCTTTACTCACTTGGCATTTTGTTTCACGCCAACGTGACATCCAACATGTTCCATCTGATTAGAAAGCATTATATAATTGGTTGACGATCTCCCTCGAAAGAGCGTGTGCAAGAATTGAAGTCGTGTGGTTTTTGGTTCCAGCTATTGTTTCAGAGGTAGTTTTTCGATGCCAGCCTCTTCGATGATCAAGATTGACCAATTTTTTGGGGATCGGAATTAGCAAAGACCACTGAACCATCATTGCGTATTCGTATTTCCCATGTTTGTTGACAACATATCATACATCTCGACCGTCACCCCCCGACAATGAATAGTGGGGGAAATCCCACCGACCAGATCAACTTGATTCATATTCCAGAGTCCTTTTGGTAACGATTCTTGTTGGTATTGTCTGGTAACCTGGTAAACTAACATGGCAATGGATAATCACCTTGTGTAATAGGTAAATCAACTATAAACGGCTGTTTTCCATAGCAAACTGTTAAACAAACAGAGAGTAATACTCATTTACTGAGCAATTCTTGCTTGATATCCTGTGTTTGTTAGCCATTATATAGAGGTTTCCTACAAATCATTCAAAGTCCACCATAATTTTATCATTGAAACCGGTGACTTTGGGATCCACCCCTAAAGAGTTAAGTTGCTTGAGTTAACTTGGTTTAAAATCATACCCCAGTCACACTTTCTAATCAGGTACTTCGTTCCATAGGGATATGTATATATTAACATGATTACTATTAGTTATTAAAACTTATTATTATTCTTATTATTATATTATTGTCATATATATATATATATGTCATTATGTATTTATATTGGTAAACTTATACCAACAGTAACAGTTACGCAACTGGAAGGCGCCTCGCATGTCCCCATCGCTCCTCACCAGCCTCACCATGTCACGTCACTGAGTTCGGACCCAATCGCCGAGCGACCACCATGGACCAGGCCAATGGCGGGAAAGTAGGGTGCCGTGCGTCAAAGTTGGTCAACATTCCCATGACGAAAAGCTACGGCTTAATGGTTAATTAATGAGATTTAGTAGGGTTTAATGGTGATTTAATGGTGAATTAATGGTGAATTAATGGAATTTAAATCAATTTAATGGTTCATCGAATGGGATTGTTGATTGGATTTAATGGTGAATGGAATTGAGTTTGCTAAATTGACTTACGTAACTTGCTTAAGTATGGTTGATTAGGATGATTAGGGGAATATAACTACAGTATTCATGGTGTTTATAAATAAACCTCTATCTGGGGGTCTACATCTTGTGGTTTATGACTTGTTTAGAGCTTCGAGGAGTGTGGTATCTAATGGAATCTAATTGGGGGTGCAGTCGGGGTTATCAATGGTTATAACTTTGGTAATATCCTACATCAGTTGGGACATGATTTCTACAACGATGGTCAATTTTTTTGATGTAACCAACAGAAATTATGGTGCCACTGCACTCCCCAAGTAGGATTCAAAATGCCAACTGGCTGCTTTTTTGGCACGGACATTTTGGATTCAGGCACAGAGCCACCCTCCGGTAACGAACATGGTTTTAAATGTTTTACAGTCCATCCACACATGTGTTTTTCGTTGCCTGGTTAGATATCCGGAGAGTGGAAAATCATCCCACATTTGTTTGTCCCACGGTATGGACTGCACTCAGCTAGGTGGAAAAGCGCTGTTTGCTTAGATGTAGAGGACAAGTTCTCAGCAACATTCAAAATAAACGTTTAGTAACCATATACATTGGCCAACAGCTAAATGGTTGGTACAAGACTAGTTACCAGATGTAGTCCGATCAGCATACCATCAGTCGCCAGCCAGTCATCGTCAGACTATGTTGAATTGCTGTGTAGACAGTTTCTTCCATAAATGAAGCCAAATAGAGACTGTGCCATTTTCATAGTTTATATGTAATCTGGTTGGTGGTTTGGAACATGAATTTTATTTTCCCATCTATTGGGAATAACCATTCCAACTGACGAAGTCCATCATCTTTCAGAGGGATAGGTTAACCACCAACCAGTTATGGAGTTTGTATTTGGAGGATGTTTTGATCTCGAGTTTTAGCCGACCAGCCCAAATGGACCGGAAAGGTCAGATCTGTGGGAGGGGATTCAACGGTATTTTTTGATCATACTCTGTGGGAAGCTACTTCATAAGGCCACCGCTGATAGACCATAGTGATCCACAGTGATCCATGGTCCAATGGTGAGTTGAGGCTGGAGGGATTACGTACCCCTGCATTATCACATACCACAAGGAGTGCGTAGATATCACGGTCACGATTCAACATGATTCAAGATTTTCTGCGCACATGCTTCAGAGCAGTCATGGCATACCACAAAGTGTGCGTATACCACTTTCCCATGTTTTTAAACCATTATTTTTTTTTTTGGCATGGAATGTGGAACGCTTTGGAGTATAGGAATTCTGGCTAGAATTGCTGCAAAAGACGAGTTTGCAAGGATGCGTTTTTGTTTTGACCCTCTTTCCTACTTGGATGTGAATAAGTAAATTTACTGGTTGTAAACCACTTACTAAATGGGATGCAACCTCCAAGGGGTCGAAAACTCACTTTTGTGATGTGGCAAATAGAAGAGTAGGACCATGTGCGAATTTACCACTTGGGTGTTTTGTAGACCCGAAAAAAATGCATTGGCATCGGTTAACCGTTAACCATGGGATATTACCCACATCAGTTGGGATATAGCCCCAACATCCCCCAATCATTGTTGGCTATTTACCAACTTATTGAGCAGAATCAATGGCCATGACTCAGGAACCGATTCATTGGAGGTACCTACCATAAGCCCTTTGTGGGAATAACCCCCACAAAATATTGCCTAACAAATGGTACGTTTACGTAGCTTCTTTACCTTGATCTTAGGGTCCTAAAAATTTCTCCAACAGAACTGCACCCCGGTGTGAGATGTCAGGTCAGAGGCCGTGCGATGGCTCCAAACATCCAACAAGGCGGCTGGGAAATCACGATGGCATGATCGGAACAATGATCGGAACGATGGTGGAACGATGGTGGAACGATGGTGATGATAGGGGGCCCCACACGATCCCAAATGTTCGTACAATGTGAGGCCCCCGTTCGATAGCGTTCAGTTGATTTAGATTCGCCCCAGAAAAACTATATGGTAAAAATGGTACGCAAATAACGAACTAGTTACTGGGGCGAATCTAAACCAACGTTCACATCACAACGGGGGGCCTCACATTGTATGTTTTACTTGATGTACCCTCTGGTAATTTAACATAGCTATTGAAAATGGCCATTTATAGTGGATTTTCCCATTAAAAAATAGTGATTTTCCATAGCTATATGTTAATTTACCAGAGGGTACTTGAGGTTCGTGAATCTTTATCGTTGAAAACCCTGGCAATATGCGTATCGGTGCCCTCATCGCCCTTATCGGCTTCCAAATTGGCTTCGCCGCGGATTTTTGTAGCGGTGGCAGTGTTGACTTTGTGGCTGTTGTGTTCCATCCAAGCCATCTGTGTCTTTTAATGTGTTGAAAAAACTTTTGTTAAAGAGTTTTCTCACTTTGCAAACCTTGGGAATCCATAAAACTCCATAGATTGATTCAAGACATTTCAATGGGAGAGTAATGTAAGTAATGTGGCAAGCCCAACAATAACTGGTTGGTGGTTTGAAACATGACTTTTATGACTTTCCATCCAGTTGGGAATTTCATACTCTCAACTGACGAACTCCATCATGTTTCAGAAGGGGTAGGTATACCACCAACCAGATTATAATAAAAACCATCATAAACCATATAATAACCATCAATATTATTAACCATTATTTTTGCAGTTTTTTTAGCCAACCAATGGTAGGGCGATAAACCACCAACCAGCAACCAATACTTTGGATGATGGGCGAATCATTACCCACACTTTCCATGGTTGGAAAATGGGATGGTCGCCATGGCGTTGGGAGAACACCACACTTTTTTTCATGTTCTGCTGAGCAAAAAATAGAGAAAAACGTTTGCAATTTAGCCTTTGGTAAACTAACATGGCTATCGAGAATCATCATTTTAATAGGTAAACCAACTAAGAATGGACAATTTTTGAGCATTTATGAGCATTTTCAATAGCAAAGTGTTAGATTCCTGGAGGGTAGCAGCTATTCCTGGCGATTGTGCTACCCATGTTTTCGCCAAGAGTCCTGGATTCAAGGAGTGGTGCCAGTGATGATGTTGGTTCCGCAGACCATGATGACTCAACAGGTGGGAATTGGGAACCATTGGGAACCATTGGGAACCATTGGGAACCATTGGGAACCATTGGGAACCATTGGAACCATGGCAGATGCGGCCAGGGTGACCCCAAGTGACCCCAAGTGACCCCAAGTGACCCCAAGTGACCAGGTGCTGACCCCAAGTGACCAGGTGCCATGAGGTAAGCAATGGGACCTTCCCAAATCGTTCCTGCAAGCGGATATCATGTTGTGTCAACGTGTGGTAAGCGATGGGACCTTCCCACAGTTGATGTCCTTTTGAACATTGAGTTTCGGCGGCTGTTCAACGAAGGGCTAAACGAAACGTATCGAACTGAGGTATACCAATATACCGTAGACGTGAAAAAAATGAACTTATTTCCCTAGAAATGTCTTGATTGATTGACAGTTAGATGGATAGATGGGAAGATGGATAAACGGGAAGGCAAATAGATAGGTAGATGGGTAGATTGGCACTATATATATATATATGTAAGTTTGTATGCATAATATATATGTACATTATACTGTAATACATATATATATATATACATACATATGCACATCGACCTAGCTAGGTCAGCTAGGTTTAATTCATGAAGTTCAGGTTTCACATCATCTGAAAGGTGGTCATTTTTCTCCACAAGGGCTTCCCTACAAGGTGGTGCCCCAGTTCGTTGGCTAAGTTGGTTTAGAACTACTATAACTCGGGCTTGTGGTACATGTATCGAACTAGTTAATAGTTAATATTACCATATGGTTTATAGTTCATAGTTGATATAGTTGATATAGTTGATAACTAATAGTTACTATATTGCTCATGGTTCATAGTTAATGGGATTCCTTTTTGCAACATATAACTGGGGCACCGACCTTGCTTCCCTATGACTTGAATCAGCTTGAACGATGATCAATCCCCGCACTCCTCCAGCAGCCTGTCACGCCAGATGAATGGTGGGGTTCCATATCTCATGAAGCAATCTGTGCCAGTGATGCAAGGTGTACAGGGGGACGGGCCAAGTTATTGGCTTTTGAAGTCCGTTAGCAACAAGGGCAATATTAACTACCAACAGCCTCGTTTCAAAGGGCGAATCTTCAATCATCTATTATTTGACCGGTCACCCGGTCACGTGGTTGAATCTCCATGATTCATTTCTCATGGTTCAAAGAAACATGTTTACCATCAGCGTCATGTTTATCATGCAACATTTGTACCCAGGGGTTTCAAGTTCGCTCCTTGCCAAGCTTTTGGTGAAGCCAGACGCCACGATCATGACTGGTGCGTTTGAGCTGCACGGATGTTCTCCAAATTCTGATGGTTGATCTCGATTTTCGCCCTGCAACATGTTTTTTTGGGTTCCCGGATTTCTGACAACCCCCAACCTGTTGTTTTAACATGTTTTAACTGAGCTGCTTCCGGGAAAGTGCAAGGTCCAGCCACCAGAATCATTCACAAACCCACAACTCCCTGCATCCCACCTAGTGACCGATCAAAACCTTGGCGACCAAAACTTTGGTTTCAGATGCTTTCCATTTCCCCAAAATTTCGGATAATGATCCAACATGACAAATAAGGTAAGCCATGGTAAGCCCAATGATAAACCAACGTTGGGGACATTGTTTTTTTTAGGACATTCCCCAGCTGACAAAATTGGGTAAATTGGTGGGTGTACCGTCTCAATTGGGATTTCGGCATGAAAGAAGGGCTTTTTCATGCTTTTTCCTACATCATCTGCGCAGTAGCTGCTAAACCCCTGTTGGTTGATACTAGGGAGTCATACTAATATACGCCTATATACGCCTATATATTTGTATATCTATATATCTATTGGGGATTGTCACGAGTCACAAACCAGGCAATTTCCCTTTTCCCCCACCTAGGTGAGGGTCTCTAGATTTTAAGAAAGGTGTCCGGCACTCACTCACCTCGTCCTTCACTCCTTGCCAGCTTGTCCGCAAGGACCCGAACCCTATGCCAAACACATGCCAGATAGAAGGTCAGAATAGATGCCAGATAGAATGCCAGAATGAATGCAAAAATAGATGTCAGATAGGATGCCAGAATAGACCCCAGACAAAATTCAAAATTAAATGTCAGAGTAAATGCTAGATAGAACGCCAGAAAGAATGGCAGAAACAATGCCAGAACATGTGCCAGAAAGAATGTCAGATATAATCAGAATAAATATGCAAAAAAAAATCCAGACGGTATGTTAGAAACTATGTCAGATACAGTTTGTCAGGGTTGGGATCACTCGAAGAAAGTAATTTAATCCTCAATTACAAGGTGGTGCCTATCTACGATAAACCCAAGTGAAATTGGAGTTATGTTCACCAACTTAGTTACCCTCCAGAAATCAAACAGGCATACTGTGGATGGGCCAGCGAAATCCTGCACCTGGGATGCTAGTTTCAAGGCTGTAAATCATGGGATAAACTAAGGTTCCACCAACTGGTGCAGGATTTCGCTGGCCCATCCACCGTAGCAATGGGACGCCATGCCACCGTGGTGCAAGGCGTCCAGGGCGTCGGCGTCGGCAACGTCAACGTGCAGAACGTGCAGCCGCAGGAGGACGGACGTATAATTCTGGTTGGTGGTTTGGAACATGAATTTTATGACTTTTCATATACCCTCTGGTAAACTAACATAGCTATGGAAAATCACCATATTTAATGGGAAAAACAGTTATAAATGGCCATTTTCAATAGCTATGTTAAATTACCAGAGGGTATTGGGAAGAATCATCCCAAGTGACGAACTCCATCATTTTTCAGAGGGGTAGGTCACCCACCAACCAGTTATTCTTGGTGGCGATTTGTTGATATCATACTCAAAAAGTGGCAGATTGTTTTGTTGGGGGTTGCTATCATATTCAGTAATCGGATGCCATTTTAAGGGGATGAATAATGATTAGATGTAATATAATTTAATAGATAGATTTCAGATATATATTATATATATAATATACTAATTAATACTAATTATGTGTTAAGAAATTAAACGTTTGTTTTTTGGCAGGGTCTCCATACAAGATAAACCATTGTTGGTTAAATAGCCTTTTTTTTGCTTCGTAAAATTGTGAGATTCAAGCAATGGAAACTGAGGAGATTGATAGGCAAAACATTTCCCTCTGGTTATGATAACAGTTTGCTATTGAAAATTGCCATAGAAATTTCGTGAGTTTTCCCATGCAAATAGCCATGGTGGATCTTTCCAGTTCGTTACGTAACAGTTTACCAGGCCGGGCAACGTTGGAAGTCCAACTTTTTTCTGCAGAGATGGGATGATTACTTCACTGGTTGAAAATGTGGAGGTTAAGAAACAATGGGAAATTCCCCTGAAAAATAGGCCTGATATATATAGGCCTTATATATTATATATGGTAGGTATAGGCCTTATATATGGAATCGGTACCTCCAATTTTTTCGGTTCCTGAGTCATGGCCATTGATGAAAAAAGTTAGTTGAAGAATGTGGCAAAGCCACTGCCATAAACATCAGAAACCATCCTCAACAATGGTTTCTGGCATTGGGTACAACCCTAGTATACCCCCTAGTAATGGAATAATGTTGTTTATGACCCTAAACAAAAATGGTTACAACAGTTAGTTTTCCAGGGATGGTTTATGGCACTGGGTTTGCCGAATGGGTCTAATCCATACCATTGCTACTTGGAACTAGAGGGGATTACACTGCCTGGTTTATTGGCCATATTATAATCCAGGAAGGGATAGCGGGATACGTATTAACCAGCCAGTCTCGTAAGATGGGATAGGGCTATTTTTCATGACTCATGGGTGTGTCCAAACATGACGAATGCGCGAGCGGAAATTCTACGAAAAACATGATGAACTTTGGGAAGTGAAGGGCAGGGTACCAGAAGCTCAAGCCATTCCATTTCCACCCATTTCCAATTATCAATTGAGCGGTTTAAATATTCCATACATGGAGCATATGGGATAGGGCTTAGGCTACCCAATGTTTTGGGCACGGAATTAAACTATAAGCAATCATGATGTGGGGTGATTTTCCTATCATAATCCAGAATCCACCTTTGTTGTTTAGGATCTTCTAAAAAATAATTACAATAACCACAGTCAAAATTTCGCAGATACATGAAATCAGTAAATCCATTGAACATCCACATTTTGAATCCATCGTAAACCTTTTTTTGGGGGGGAGGTTTGCCCTTGTTCATTTCTATCGGATTCTGTTGGTCCATTAATATTTCAGAAACTCTTCAGGGGTCACCAATGGCTTCCGGAGGATCTTCGGCAAATGCAAGCACAGGTCTTACAGGCTCACGCCGGAAACACGGGATTTTCCATCAACGAAAATATGCTGAGTGGCTGAGTCGATGACTTTTGGTTCTGGAAAATATAGCCTGTGAAGAATCTATAGGGAATATGTGATATGTATGAATGTTTTCTGGTACATTCAGCATTTGAAGAATCTATAGGGAATATGTATGTGTTTTGGTTTGTTGGGGCCATTTTTCAAATCCCAGCCAAACACTGTGGGGTTTGAGACTTGAGACTTGTGGTTCACATTGTAATAATACTTCATAAGGGCCTGGTTGATTGAAAGGACGGGCCCCTTAAATCTCATGAACTGGCTTGACACTGCGATTTTTTGCATTGATCAGTTCTTTGGGTTCTTGATGGCGATAGAAAGTCTTAGAATTTCATACCCTCTGGTAAACTGTTACATAACTATGGAAAGATCCACCATTTTCAATGGGTAAATCCACTATTTCAATTGTCATTTTCAATAGCTATTTTGACATAACCAGAGGGTAGATTGCAAATTCCCAGAGATTTTCTCAGAATTTCCCAGCCATGTTTCCTCATAATCGAGATTTGGCCGGTGCCTTTCGGTCACTAGGCAGCGATGCCGGAGATCTACGAAGACTAGGCCGGCCGTGGCCTTGGTTTGTCGGTCTTTTTTTACGGTAGGCGACGACGGGGTGCCAGGGTTAGCCAAGTTCAGAGTAGGTTCACTCTTGTGCTTAACCATACAAGCCTACAGATAAATAAAACACCACGGTATATGATAATCTGGTTGGTGGTTTGGAACATGTTTCATTTTCCCATACATTGGGAATAATCATCCCAACTGACTTTCATATTTTTCAGAGGGGTAGGTCAACCACCAACCAATAATAGTTTTTCTACCCCCTGTGTTTAGGGTACCATATAGGTAGTACTCTATAGTTAGATGATATTGTGTAAAGCAACTTGCAGCCGGGTATCCAAGGTTGACCGTCAAAAGATGGCGCGCTGGCAACGACAACAGTGCTGACTACAACTTGTCTCTTTGTAAAGTGTAGCGAGTTACAGTACTGACTATAGTTATTTGATGTTGTATGATTATATATATATATACAGTTATGGCCATTTATCAGTTATAAGTACTTATAACCCCATTTATAGAATGTATAATCCCATGTATAACCAGTTATAACTGGTAAATGGCCATAACTGTATATATATATCATGTTTCTGGATGTTTCTGTTCCCTCTCCTCGGATAATGATGCATGACACAGTCAAGTTACGATTAATCGTATTGAATCGTCAAGACTTCAGAAAAAGTTGAATAGCTTAAGTCATGAGATATGCCGTGGATTTTGGATCTCCGCACTCATACCTTCGAGCAGTCCCATTTTTTTATCTAGCTTTCGCACCGGGGAAGGTCCTTAATTCAGCATGTCATTCCATGACTGCCAAAGCGACATTCAGCGCAGGATAGCGCAGGCTATACCCTGAGTTACACCGCACCTGCGGAGTTTTGAAAGATGTATCGCCTGGTTGTTCTGGAGAAAGCCATCAGCTTTGCAATGGAAGAAGATTATTCACCAATTTTCGTGTGGTGTTTACCCACCAAATCATTCCAAAAATCACCATAAATGGTTTGTAATTATTATCCCAAATGGTAGGTGTATTATTGGGTTTCTCACAGTACTTGGAATTGTTGAAGATGACACGATTTTGTGTTCTTGTTTCTTGCTCCAACACTAACACAAAAAAATGCTACGATCTTTTATTTCCTGGCATATTTCTTGTTCAAGGCCCCAACAAGTCCAAGAATGGTCTGGTTGTAATCGAGATCCACTAATATATATATATATATATGTACGATGAATAGCTCATATGTCTGCATTGGTCTACGAAATTTAAGATATCCAGAGGTCCAGAAGCGTAGTTTCGGACCAGATGACACAGAAATCCAGCTCCTTGGAAGCAACTCGTCTGAGAAACAGCAGGTGAGGCCACCACATGCCCGCGACTGCGTTTTTTTAAATCGTAGCACCTGCTGGTACAAGGGGTTTACACCAAACAACAAGCTCAAAGGACTAAAAAAATCTCCTTAGTTTCGTACAAGACGGAACCGCTAAAAAAAACAAGAGATGTGATGATCTCAGTCCATTTGGTGTCCAGCATCGTCTCTGGGATGCCAACAATGGAAATCGTCAAGTCTGTTGGACCCTTGAAAACTACCAGCGCGTGTGCAGCGTCGCGTCGCGTGTGCAGCGCCATGGGTGCAAACAACTGGTCGTGATTCCAGCACTCGGCTCCGCCGAAACACGAACGAGGCGAAAAGTTTGGGATCTGCACGTTTTGTGGTGAAAATGGATCAAGACTGAAGTGTTGCACCTGTTATATAATGGTAATTTATGGGAAATTATTACTGATAAGTCAAGTAGATATGAGCATGTGGAAAAATAGAAATATATATATATAATACACTTCACACTAATTATGTGCATATCACATGTTTTACATAACATGTATGTAATTGATTGTAATTGTACATGTACATGTAATACAATGTACTGTATGTAAATGTAATGTAATGTAATGTAATGTAATGTACTGTAATGTAATGTAATGTAATGGAATGTAATGTAATGTATGTATGCAAATTAGCAGCCAGTTCTGTGCGTTTGATCAACTTCTCGCTTCACATGCTTCGCGGGTCTTCCACAGACTATCGCGAAAAATTGCAGGACTTTTCAGCCAAAGGTGGGCAGATGCATGCATTGTTCGTGGATCATACTCATAGCAATTCCCAAAAAGATAGAACAGCTTACATGAAATTTACGAGGTCTCCACCCCCAATTTTACAATTGTTTATGGGTGGTATAAACTTTGTAAACAATCAAAATATGAATGTTTGGGAATTACTATGGATTTATATACTAACATTATCACCGTATTTACTTTTTGGGGTGAAACAAGTTGAAAGTTCGGGAGATAGCGCTGGCTGCGTCCTGAAGTTCTGGGCTGGCTCCGCTGGGACCTCATGCAGATGATGAGATGTTTATCTGGATCCTGAGTCGTGGGGGTAGCCCTGAAAAAAATGGAAAGCCTCATAGACTGTTCCAAATCTGAGCAAAGAATCAAAAAGCATCAATTGCAATTGCTTAAAGGCTTAGGTACAGATTCCTTTGGCCCAAGACCACTAGAAGGGTTTTCCACATCCAACACAGGGGTATGTATATTAAAAAAGCTTACAAAGGAGTAGCTTGTTTGAAATATCATGGTTTTAGGTCTGTTTATCTGCTTGGTGGTTTGGAACATGTTCTTTTTCCATATATATATATATATATATTGGGAATGTCATCATCCCAACTGACGAACTCATATATATATATATATATTTGCAGATGGGTAGGTATACCACCAAGCAGTACATATATTATTTGATTTGAGGTTTCTGAGTATACCGTATACCTGGGTTCTCAGGAATTTTAAGGATCAGATCTTCAAGGGATAGTGACCGGATGCTCGAAACTACAGATTTAAATCCAATCGCTTTGGGCTGGTAAACGTTTACATAGCTGTTGAAAATCACCATTTTTCCTGGCTAAATCCACCATTTCGACTGGACCATGTTCAAGTTCGCAAACTGTTAGTCATTACCAGAGGGTAGACCCCAAATTCCAGACACATGCAGCAACTGTGCCTCCGCTGAGAAGAACCACAGAGTCTCCGCATGGCAGTTGCTTGGAAGACGCGGCCGTGGCTGGAAGGATCCAACGTGACCCCGTTGTTCAGCCGAGTCCAGAGCAAGCCTCCAGCTGTCTGGGACTCTGGCATTTGAGTAGCAGGTTACCCTCTGGTAAACTGTTACACAACTATGGAAAATCACAATGTTTAATAGGGAAATCAACTACTTCTACGGTGATTTCCCAGTTCGCTATGTAACAACTTACCAGAGGGTGAATCCCATTAACTATCATTAATCACCATTAACTATCACTATGACTATGTTATAAAACTCTGACGTTGACATTTTCAAGGGCCAAAACTGGTGCCCGGAGCTGTGGATGTCTCAGGATGCCTGTCGGATCGGGGTATCCTGCATCCTCTTTGACGAGAATGATGACAAGGATGATGATGCTGATGCTGCTGATGATGAAGATGATGCTGCTGATGATGATGAAGATGATGCTGCTGATGATGGTGAAGATGATGATGATGATGATGATGATGATGATGTTGATGATGATGACGAGGATGATGATGCTGATGCTGCTGATGATGAATATGGTGATGATGATGATGAGGATGATGCTGATGATGAAGAAGATGATGATGATGATGATGATGATGACGAGGATGATTAGGATGATGGTGATCATGATGTTGATGGCGAGGATGATGATGCTGATGCTGCTGATGATGAAGGTGATGATGATGATGCTGCTGCTGATGATGATGATGATGACGAGGATGATGAGGATGATTAGGATGATGGTGATCATGTTGTTGATGACGAGGATGATGATGCTGATGCTGCTGATGATGAAGATGATGATGATGATGATGGGGATGCTGAGGATGATGAGGATGATCATGATGATGATGATGTTGATGATGATGATGTTGATGATGATGATGATGATGATGTGAATGATGATGATGATGATGATGATGTTGCTGATGATGATGATGATGATGATGACGAGGATGACGAGGATGATGAAGATGATTAGGATGATGGTGATGACGAGGATTACGAGGATGATTATAAAAGTGATCATGATGATGATGATGACGAGGATGACGAGGATGATGATGATTAGGATGAAGGTGATCATGATGTTGATGACGAGGATGATGATGATGATGATGAGGATGATGAGGATGATGAGGATGATGAGGATAATGATGATGTTGTTGATGATGATGATGTTGATGATGATGATTGTGATGGTGATGGTGATGTTGATGATGATGATGATGAGGATGATGAGGATGATGATGATAATGATGGTGATGATGATGATGATGGGGATGACAATGATGATGATGATGATGATGATGATGATGATGTTGATGATGATGATAATGATAATGATGATGACGATGATGAGAACGATAGTGAGGATGATGATGATGATGATGTTGATGAAGATGATGAGAACAATGATGATGATGATGACGATGATGGTGATGATGATGATGATTTTGATGACGATGATGAGAACGATGATAAGGATGATGATGATGAGGATGAAGATGATGGTGATGATGATGATGATCATGATGATGATAAGGATGAGAACGATGATGAGGATGATGATGATGATGATCAGGATGAGAACAACGATGAGGATGATGATGATGTTGATGATGATGATGACAAGGATGACCAGGATGATGAGGATGATGAGGATGATGAAGGTGCTGACGAGGATGATGATGCTGTTACTAAAATGATGATGATGATAATGATGATGCTGAGGATGAGGATGATGAGGATAATGATGATGATGATGTTTATGATGATGATGATGATGATGATGATGAGAACCAAAGTGAGGATGATGATGATGCTGATGCTTCTGATGATGAAGATGATGATGATGATGGTGATGACGATGATGACGAGGATGATGAGGATGATCAGGATGATGGTGATCATGATGTTGATGACGATGATGATGATGATGGTGATGATGATGATGATTATGATTATGATGATGAGAACGATGATGAGGATGATGACGATGATGATGAGGATGATGATGTCGAGGATGATGAGGATGATTAGGATGATGGTGATCATGATGTTGATGACGAGGATCATGATGCTGATGCTGCTGATAATGAAGAAGATGATGATGATGAGGATGATGAGGATAATGATGATGATGATGATGTTGATGATGATGAGGATGATGAGAACGATGATGATGATGATGATGATGATGACGAGGATGATGATGATGATGACGACGAGTATGCTGATGATGATGAGGATGATGAGAATGATGAGGATGAGGATGATGATGATGATGACGAGGATGACGAGGATGCCGAGTATGATGAGGATAATGAGGATGATGAGGATAATGATGATGATGATGTTGATGATGATGTTGATGACGAGGGTGATGAGAACGATGATGATGATGATGAGGATGATGATGATGATGATGGTGACGACGAGCATGATGAGGATGATGATGAGGATGATGAGGATGATGAGGATAATGGTGATGATGTTGATGATGATGAGAACGATGATGATGATGATGATGATGATGATGATGATGATGATGAGAACGATGATGATGATGATGTTGATGATGACGAGGATGACGATGATGATGAGGAGGATGATGATGAGGTTGATGACAAGGGTTACGAGGATAATGATGAAAGTGGTGATGATGATGATGATGATGACGATGATGATGATGATGATGACGAGGATGACGAGGATGATGATTAGGATGATGATGATGATGACGACGAGCATGATGAGGATGATGAGGATGACGAGAGTGATGATGATGACGACGAGGATGATGAGGTTGATGAGGAGGATGATGATCATGATGATGATGACGATGAAGATGATGATGATGATGATGATGATGATGATGATGATGATGATAACGATGATGATGATGATGATGATGATGATCATGATGAGAACGATGAGAACGATGTTGAGAACAATGTTGAGGATGGTGATGAGGAGGATGATGATGATGATGACGAGGATGATGAGGATGATTAGGATGATGGTGGTGGTGGTGCTTGTGGTGATTGTGATCACTACTGTGATTGTAAGTTGTTGTCATGATATAATGTTTAATCATTATTTTTTTGTAATTCTTCACCGGGTAATTCTTCACAGAGTTTTGAGAGCCCAGCACTTTGGGGTAATTCTTCCCGTGTGTAAGATCAACCGCAACTAACTTCCAAGCACGCTTTAGTGCAGTTTCACAGATGCCAGATACGGTTGCTATGATAGCGGGTTGCGCGAAAACCATCGACGGAGTTTGTTGAGTTGATGAATAACTGACACGGTTTGACCCTTGCCATTAAAAAAAAAACGGTACGACTGGATTACTAATAGCTGGAATCAAACCTGTCATGATCCCATCATGTATATATATATATATGTACATTCTATATATATATTATACATACATAGCCTGAGGGGAACAAGACAGGAACCCATGGTTTGTAAAAATGAGGAAACGAGATGAAACTACATATGTATGTATATGTATATATATGCATATGATTATATTATCTAAGTTCAAGATAGGTGCTTGATATCCAGCTATAAGATAGGTACGCTACGCTTGGTGCGCTTGGTGCGCTTGGTACGCTTGGTACGCTTTGGGTAGGTACGCTTGGTACGCTTAGTAAAGTACGTTTGGTACGCTTACCAACCGTACCGACCGTACCGACCGTACCAGTGAACCGTACATAACCGTACCACCGTACCGTACCAGATTAAGGGGGGGGGTCAAGGTGGGGGCGTTTTGGATGTACCAATACTACTTTAGTATTGGTACATCCAAAACGCCCCCCCCTTGACCCCCCCCTTAATCTGGTACGGTACGGTGGTACGGTTATGTACGGTTCACTGGTACGGTCGGTACGGTCGGTAAGCGTACCAAACGTACCTTACTAAGCGTACCAACCGTACCAACCGTACCGTACCACATGTACCAACCGTACCGTACCAAGAAAACCAAACCTACCAGCCGTACGTACCAGACATGTTTGGATCTTACTTAAGGCCTCTACCACCTATCTTGAACCTAGCTAATGATTATACATGTATAAATTTGGATGAACCAAACTCAACTCGGCTACAACAAGTGAGAGAGGAGAATATAGCCAACAAACACTAAGCATAATTATTTATATATATATATACGTTTGAACACAGCCTCAAACCACTAACAATGAATTTTTTCAAAGGTCATCTCGTTTGCATAACTATGGAAAATTACCATTTTTAAAGGGTAAAACAACTATCAATGGCCATTTGCAATAGCTATGTTAAATTACCAGAGGGTAAGATAGTTTATAACTGAACTAGTTAAGATTTAGAATGGACGAATGGACATATCTACACTTGGATAGGTTAATGTTTACATATTTTCTTATTCACAACTTGTGGACACATCCTGTAGCAATGGTTTTCCAAAATTGGTGCAACTTGGTGCATTGAACCATCCATTTTCCGGATAAAAAAAGGTCATTGACCAACAGAGATACGCCTAAAAACGGAACCCAAATGGAACATTTCACGGACCATAGGGACATGACTAAAATATGAACATGTCATTATCATAATATGACTCACACGTGATTTTTCATAAAACATGAGGGTCTACATGGATCTATCCAATATGAACAGAGCTACCCAACATAGATTGGGATATGATTTGCTGAGTTTCCAGTGTACAATTTCCACCATAGACCCGAAAAAAAGGGCCAACGATCCGTGAGTTGGTCAGAAACCGCCATTCATATCATAGAAAGGGGCTCCTGTAGATTCCTTCGTTTTTTTGCGATTTCTTCTGCGGTACATGAGTCATGTCTTTCTCTCGCCATTCTCTTAAACATCTCTTTGAGATATCTCATGACGTCACATTCGCGCAACCCCAATCAGTTTTCGGCCGGCAGGAAGTACGACCCTCTGAATACTTTTTGCAGAAACAAAGTCCGTGTGATCCTCGAGTTTCTTCACAGATTTCATGGAAGCAACATCGTCTGCATACCGGGATTACCCATGGCTATCACACATCAGTCCCAGAGCCATGTTGAATATAAGCGACTTCAGTGGGTTTGTGGTTGAGAATATGTTGGTTGGTTGTTTCATGATTTTCGTTTGTCGGACTCTGTGTAATCGAGCTTTCACCAGCATGGAGGTTTCACCAAATTCTTGTTTAATCCCCCAGTGTTGTTTGTCGTATCCCCACTGTATCGCAATTGGTGGATTTGAAGCACCTGGCGGAGTAGTTTTGGTCCGCCGCAGATCATGATGTTGACCCATGATAAAGCAAACTGTGTACGGCTGGGGCGGTTATTAATTTTGAATAGTCATCACTAGTCATATTATACTGATTGGTGGTTTGGAACATGAATTTGATGACTTTCCATATATTGGGAAGAATATATAATCCCAACTGACGAACTCCATCATTTTTCAGAGGGTATAGGGCTCAACACCAACCAGTATATAGTATATGTTCCTATTTTTCAGGATAACCCGCCCAATTGATCAGAGTTTCGAAACATCCATCTCAATTTTACTGGTGCTTAGTAAGTAGGGAATTTTCGGGAATGATCCACTGGCTAAACTATCAATAATCATCCCAGCAACCCCCAGCATCCCCCAGCAACCCATCCAGCAACCCTACGTAAAACGCACCTTACGTAAGCAATCTGCAGTTGACATCAAGTTGACTCCCCTTCGCAGGGTCGACGTTTTCTTTCTGGCGGCGGAGGCCATGAATTTTCGCTAACATCGTTTCCGCGGATGTTGATGGGTTATTCCTCAGACATCCTGGCAAGAGGAACTTCGCAATTCAAAGCCACCACGTGTGGAATCTACCCCTTTTGAATTTGTATTTTACTTTTTTTGGTTGAATTTGCCATTGTCATTCATTGTCATTCATTGTCATTCTACATATGGCTTTGTCTGAAAACAGTTCCGACTGTGTATCCCTAAATCCATTGGATTCTCATCATTTTCCCCATACAATCCATAAAGATTTACGATGTATACCAATGTATACCCCATTTTCAGACACAGCATCACCTTCAGGATGATCAACCCCTGTACTACCTTTTTTTTAATGACAACAAACATGTCTCGTTGGGGGGTTGAAACATGTTGAAACCACCATGGAAATGATGACGACTCCAATCTCTTCCAATATCAGGGTAGAACCACCTCGGTTGCCCCAGAAAAACCGTGTTGATTAATCAAAATTGGCGGTATGATCAATGACTAACCAAACTTGGTATAATAATATATATGTGTGTGTATACCCGTTAACAATTAAACTTAAACCACGGGTTCTTAATTCTCGAGTAGCATTAGATGGGGCTTGGAGAGTTGGAGACTTGACTGTGGCCACTGGCTCAAGGCGTTGCCAGATTTCTGCACAAAGCAAAGTTGGAAAGTGCAAGACGGGGGAGGGATTTTTTTTTTAAGAGTAGGTTTGATTATGTTTGATTGATTTTGATTGATCATACGTCCCAAACCAAAAGTTTAGGAAACTAAGATGTCCAACCTTCCGGTTGATCAAACTCCACATGCACGAAGAACACAACCATTTTTTGGACTTTCCCTTCGACAGTCATCCCCATTAAATGAGTTTAGACCCCCAACACAGACCCAAATCACCACACCCTGCGACATATAAAAAATCGTGCCAGGGTGGCTATCGTTGATTCGGACCTTTTTAAAAGTGGCCTCGCCTTGACACGTTTTTCGTGGTTCCCAGCGGAGATGACAAGCACCCAGCTACATGATTGAAAAATATTGGAAACATCTCTGAAAAACCACCAGCTTCAACAAACACCCAGCTACCAGCTGAAAAAAAATGACTCAGTTAACCATCTCAAAACCATCTCAAATCAGCTGAAAATCAGGGTGCCGTGGTGCCCTTCTTCCATTGCGCCATATGTTGCGCGTCCATTCCCCGCTGTCGCAGTCTCAAACCGCCGTCACCGAGCGCCGCGAGCGCGACGTCGAGTCGCCAAGGAGTAGAAGTCCAAGGGGGTCAAGGGCGACGCGACAGGCAGTGATTGACTTAGAGACTTGTCATAGATCTGGGGTGATTTTTAATGGTTGATTCATGGATATGTGTAAATATACGTATATATAATACACACTAGAATTAATGGATATATTATGGGATTTAACTGATTTAACCAACACATATCGGGATTTTGGTTGATTATGGTGGATTTTTGGTTGATTTAATCAACGAAAAGTGGGATTGAGCCAATAATCTTATTGGGATGCAATGTGATATCTTAACAGCAATTTCATGTTCTGGTTACAGTACCCTCTGGTAAACGTTTACATAGCTATGGAAAATCACTATTTTTTATGGGTAAATCCACTATTTCTATGGCAAATTTCAATAGCTATGTTAAATTACCAGATGGTACATCTGGGTAAATTTACAACGCCCTCACTGCGACCGAACAAAAAGCGACGTCACGTTTGAAATCATGGGAATTGCTAAGTAGTAAGTATTTCAAGATATGGCCTCTTTCGGGGTGGTGAATGATTATAACTCAGCCAGCTACAGGATTGGGCACCCCAGTTATAAGTTGGTATATAACTCCATCTAAAAATATATAGTTATTTGCGTGTCATACACTATTGTTATTATAGTTATTTGCACCAACTTCGCGTTCACGAACTGGGGCCCCATCCTGTACCTTGACCAGAAGTTTTGTGGATCGTTTTTGTTACCAGGGAGCCTAGGGAGTCCAAGCATTTTTCATGTGACGAGTAGTTAGACGCGTAAAATGTCGAGTAAACCTTGGCTGGCTAGCTCAATACTTTGACCCTTCTGCCATAAGTTGGGGAATGTACATAATACCCGGTTTACCAGTTTACCGATGATATTTTTCATGCAGATTGTCTATGACCAGACATATTTTCAAACAAGTCTTGATGATCCTTGGCCAATGGTACGATGGCTCGAGATTTAATCAGGATTTGAACTGGTTTTCGAGGTTACCGGAGTTTGATGGATACTGAAGATATTGTGCTTGAATATGCATCCCACTTGGTTATGTGATAAAGAGATAGTAACAATGTGGGCAACACAATCATAAACCATCCCCAATTTCACCATTTTTATAGGTGGTATGTTTACCATTCCCAGTCATGGGTGGTTTATGGCATTGTTTTACCCACATTAGTAATCATTAACCACTAACTATTACATATTATTGCCATCATTTACCATCATTAACCATCAATTATCACCATTAACACACATTAACAACGAAGAAGCAACCGTGGTACATCCCGGTCCCTCCATGCAGTTGCTCCTGCTGAGCGCGCACATTTATCATATTTTGTAAGGAGATCAACGGGTAATTCATTGGATTGGAAGGGAACATCGAAACCGGAAACCATGTTTTTTTTTTAACCATGAAGATCATACGGGTTTCCAGTTAAAACTTTCCCTTCAATCTAATGAGTAATCAGAGACACGTAATCATCTGATATGATAGATACATAATACATGATTTGGCTAATTCATGATACATCAATTCATACCTGTATCCTCGAAAAAGCACAAATAAATGCTCATTTGCGAAATTTTTGCTTTTTGAGCGGTTTTTCTCCACATGAGCGTAATTGCACCACTTTTGGCATTTTTGCACTTGGTGCATTTTAAAGCCAAAAATATGAGCGTATTTTCCCGGGAAATAAGCGTAAATAGCCGGGAAAAAAGCGTAAATGCCCGTCCGTCAAGAAACAAATGCGCGTTTTCTAGTTCAAGTGAGCATAAAAAGTCAGAACGAGCGTAAATCCAAGTGAAAACTGCTATCAGCAGAAAAAAGTGCTAAGTGAAGATCCAGGTATCAATCATAGACACGTATTTCGAGGTAGATTGATACATTGGCCACGTTCGCCAGCTGTGACTTCACCAGCTGTGACCTGGGCCAAGAGGGGCTGCCTGGGCTGCCTGGGATCTGAGGATGATACGGAGCATGGCCTGTTAGCAGATGGACTTTTGCCCTTCTCTGTCGCTTGGTTTCAGAGATATATCATGGTAATTCATGGTATATCCCCATGATGTTAGCCCTGGATGAATATATCCATATAAATCATTATAAATCCCTATTTGTGCTGCCAGTTTGAATATGCATTTATCACTATTTCGGGGGTATCCCCATGTCACAGTAATAGTCAGGGTTTATTAATTTGAGTTTGACATTCAGGTTCATGCACAAGCACAAGAAATTCATACCAGCAGGTGCTTTGATTCACTTTTGTTGTGGTGCAGCTGAGGAGGTAAAAATGATCAACACAATGACAACAAAAAAGGGATGAGGTGCACTCTCCATTGGTTCCTCTTTTCCAACCTCCTTTCCAGATGGCAAAATCTGCAGGAAAGCCCATTTCGGAAGTCAAAGCTATGATTTCCAGTAGATTTTGCCGAAAAAAACCAATCCATTACCCCATTGTTTGATATGGACCCTGCAATGTGAGGCCCCCAAGATAGCTAAGTTGGTGAACATAACTCCAATAACATCCAATAACTATGGTTTATGGTACGCAAATAACTATAGTTACTGGGGCGAATCTAAACCAACTTATAACTGGGGGGCCCCACATTGTGGAAGCAGTTTGAATTGTGTTCCTGCGAGTCCTCCAAACAACTTGGCCTCCAGTTATGTTGGAAAATCACTCTGAGAAAAACTGGCACTTTGCGTCCTGGACAATCACAATCTATAAATGGGTAATGTAAAAAATGCGTAAACCATATGTTTCATGGAACATCGGTGATCTATTCAAAAATCAATGAACGTAGTCATGTTTCATATATAGGTAAATCATATATATATACCCTCTGATTATTAAACATAGCTATGGAAAATGGCCCAAATACAGATGAATTTCCCATTAAAACCTCCATTAACAATGGATTTTCCATAGCTATGTTAAATAACCAGATGGTTGATATGTATATATATATATATATTAAAAGGGGCCACGGGATGCCATGGAATGTTTCCCACTGTTTTCCACAGCTAAGTTAAATTTTCAGAAGGTTGGTTAATATGTTTGATGGTCATTTTGTGGAGAGTTTTAAGCGTCGTTCATCATCGGTTTTTTTTTTGCATAATGCCATTGAACCATTTTTTTGGCGAGCCTGGAAAAGATAGAACGCTGAAAGAAAAACAACAGATCAAAAGATCATCTTAATTCATATATTTCTGGTTGGTGGTTTGGATCATTCTTTATTTTTCCATATAATGGGAATAATCATCACAATTGACTTTCATATTGTTTAGAGGGGTAGGTATACCACCAACCAGAAAAATAAAAAATATATATATAATATATATTTTTGAAATGGATTGAAACAACATTGAACAACAATAACCATATCATCCCACATTGATGGATTTGGTTTGTTTTTATGCATCCTGGGATGATCCCGACGAAAATTTGGTATCAAATCACTGCAGCTTGTTGCCACGATGGCTTTGGATGGGTCAAAACATGTCAAAAGCAAAACATATTATCACCATATTTTGGTGAATAACACATCCATTCAGCAGCAATTTCAGGGTTTCCTGCCGGGTACAATGTGAGGCCCCCCAGTTATAAGTTGTTTTATAAGCCCCAGTAACTATAGTTATTTGCGTACCATAAACCATAGTTATTGGATGTTATGTTCACCAACTTAGCTATCGAACGGGGGCCTCACATTGTAGGTGTTGATGTCTCCATGTAGATCCAAGGTATGTCGAAGTGTGATCCAAGTCATTTGGGGCAAAGCCCGAAGTCAAGCACAAGCAGCACATGCCGCGCGTGATGCTTGGCGCAAGATGGATGGATGGTGCAGGGCCTGCAGGGTGCAGAAAGTTATGGCCCTCAGCAGTGTAAAAGGTACACGGGAAAACATGATTCCTATGAGTTGCTGGCCACGCGAAGTTCATAAGCCAGTTAATGATTGTAGCCATTAAGAGTTGCTATATGTTGCTACAACCATTATAAGAATTAAGACCATAATCATTAAGACCTATAATGGTTGTATCATAATAATGGGATTGTAGATACTATATGATACAACCATTATTATGATTCCTATACTACTGTCTGTATCATTGTAAGATATAAGCCAGTTAAGAGAAGTGTTGAGGGCACTGGGTCCAATGGCTTTATCGAGCTATGACAAAAAGACCGGCACCACCTTGAACGAATCTGCAGCTGTGGAGGATGAAGTTGCAACTTGAACAGGGTTTTGGAGTGCCCGGCTGACCTAGATCCACTGGTTGGTGGTTTCAAACATGGCTGGATTATTTTCCATTTCATATATGGGATGTCATCCTTCCCAACTGACGAACTCATATTTTTCAGAGGGGTAGGTCTACCACCAACGAGATCCAGATTTGGAACTTGCTTGGTGTTTGGAAATCGTCCAGAGCATGTTCCAGAAATCACCCCGCAGACAACCGACCGTGGAGGACATAAAATCGGAGTTTTTCTCGTATCGAGATGGTGGCTGCGTTCCGTTTGAAACCATCGATGGTCGTTTTGTTTTGGGACGATCCACGTTAGAACATGTTGCTGTGAACTATTTGCAATGTTAGGCAACCTATATTTAGGATGATGATGATGATTATGATGATGATGGTGATGATGATGATGATGATGATTATCATGATGATTAAAATGATTAAAATGATGATATATGGTTTCGCACATTCAGAAGGTTGACGGCACAACCAGTTACGGACGCTACATGTGGGTCTGGGTTGGGTGCTCCCAAAATGAATGCGATGAGTGCTATATGAATAGATATTAGATGATAATATATATATATATATTTGATATACGTACATTTATATATATATATATACATACATATTTGATTATATATATATATATACTACAAACCACTAAAATCTGTTTTGAGTTTTGGTCTTTGGCTCTCAGAAGCCACTGTCAAAGACGAAAGGGATCCATTTGGATAAATTCTCACATCCCTCCGTCAAATGATGGGATTTTCAGGTGTCGGAGTAACTAATCCCAAAATAGCATTATGCATTATTTCAGGTACTGAAATATTGTAATTTACCAAGTGATCCATTGAATTTATGTAAAACAACATATATGTACCCGCTTCTAATTTAGCATAGCTATTGAACATGGCCATAGAAATAGTTGATTTTCCCATTAACAATGATGATTTTCCATAGTTGTGTAACAGTTTACCAGAGGGTAAGATATTGTTGAAATCAGACTTTTCAATTTCACGTTTTCTAAACTCATCGCCTTCAGTTCATGCTTTCCAAGGAGGCTTCTGCCACGGGTATTCCGTTATCTCTGGGCAGTGGCATAGCTGCAGACATGGGTGGATGAATGTAGATCAGCTATGAGTTTTACAAAAACAAACATGGGGATATACTTTCAACATAGATAAACATACGTCACTTATGGTGGAAAGATGAGATTGTGTTGAAAGCTTAGACCATTACTAGGATTGAGGGAACTACCCCAAAATGGGATGTCTGATTTGCCTAAGGCAAACTTACCATGAAGGGATACTGAAGCCAGAGAACGCCAGAGATCATCAATGAAGAAGGATAATTACACAAACTGAGTTGAAACAATATTCCCATATGCTCTATGCATGGAGTACTTCCCATATTTGGGTCATTTTTTGGGTATATAATGGTGTATATATATATATGTGTGTGTGTGTTGGTACATTGTTACATATTCCATATATGTTTGGGGATTGATATCCTGCTGCCCAAAGCTGGCATGAGGCCACTTCAACTTTGCCATGAGAAGTGACCCCAAAACGCATCTCAATTCAGATGGGTGATTCATTATGATTTTCCCAGATAAATCCATAGTTCATATATGTTTAGCAGTAATAGGGGAATACGTGAACAATCGTGAACATCTGGTTCCAGACTATTTGGAATTGTTCAAACACACACAACCTCAAGAATCCTGTGGTTTATACCCAATTTCCTCTTTACCTTTGGTTTACAAGTTCCTCCTTAAATGGCAATTTGGGGTGTGCCCGATTTTTGCACATTTTGATACAAATGATCAGTCTCTTGCTTTTCTGACCCACAGAAATAGCCGCCAGGTGAAAATGGCGTTAGACTCGATATCCGTCGTAAAGCCTTCGCAAGGTCTTGGTGATCCTAGCTATTAATGGTACATAATGTCATGTTAAAGTTAATGCAAATGTAAATGTTAATGGCAGTGTCAATGTTAATGTTACTGTTATTGTCAATGGCAATTAATGTCGATGTTGATGTTAATCTCAACGGTAATGTTAATGGCAATGTTATATAATGTTAGTTAAATCAATTACATAGCATGACATAAGATAAATTTTGATTCTTGCAAATCTTTCTTTTGACACAACAATAAAACACCAGTCCCAGAATTAACTACAGGAACATCTACAGGAAAACCCTACATTTGATGCAACATCATCTACACAAGAACCCCTCAAACCACCGTTGAACCCCATATGGGTTTGTTCAATCACCTAACTTTGGGCTACTTTACGATGAACCCCCCAAGTTGAATCAAAAATTTAAAAAAAACCACGGTCTTTCAACATGGTTCATAGTAGAAACCCCACATGTTATACATGTTGCATATTGATGCATATTGAGATCCCCATTTTGGATGGTAAAACCGTAGAACCACCAACCATTCGCCTTCGCTATGCCACGGGCGCACGCCAAGGTAGCGAACCAAGTCAGACACAAAGTGATGAGTTGCTGGCGTCCGGGGCAGAGGAAGTCGTGTCTTGCCACGGACCGTGGTTTGGATTTTTCTTATCGCCCTAGAATGGCTAGGCAGATCTTGATACATTTGGATTTAACATGATTTAAGTACATTTAAGTGTTTTCTGGCTTAGATAAGTTTGTTATTTGTTTGATGGTGTGTGTTTAATCAATCAATCTTCATATATAAACATATGTAAACCTACATAATGTAATACATATGTATATATATATATGTGTGTGTGTCGTTGGTTGTCCTATTTTAGATGCTTGAATCCTCAGGATCAAATCGACCATGTCTGAAATGCTTTGTTTTAGGGAACCCCCTGGAGATTTTCCTGGGGATCTTTACAAACAGATGCGGAGAAGCCATGGTTTTCCATTAGGAAAGTTATTTGCATCATAAATGATGGGTTTTCCACATCGAACTGTTAATTTACAGGAGGGTAAGTCAAACTTAAATGCTATTTTGAATCTTGAATGCAATTTTAGGGCCGGGTGTTCTGTGAGGGTTTCGTAGTGACATTGGGCCAGATCCCAGTGATCAGTGAAACAAGTGTGTAGGACTGCACACAGCCAACCATGATGGAGTGCCAGATGCCCTGAAAATACCTCAAAACTGCTGTTTAGCTGTTGAGCCCGCCACACAATCCAAATCGATCAATGAAGTACGTAAAGTTTGAGTTCACACAGCCAACATATGTTCCATATGTTCCATGTATGGAATACTTGCCTACGCTTTTTTGGTCATTTTGGGATATGAGAAACGAGTTGCTATATAGCTAGACAGGCTAGACATTTTGTGTGGGGTATCACCTCCTGGATCCTCCTGGATCCCATTGGTTGATCGCCAGGTTTCAAGCGCTTTAGCTGCTTTGTTGAAAGCCTTGGATCTCGACGGCACCACACGCATTCCGCGACAGCAGGGCATGCAACGCTCACCTGCAGAGGATGTGGCTGGGCAGATTCTGGCGGAGTGGCGGAAATTTGTCGAAGATTATTCTTAGTTTTTTTTGATGTAACAAATTTGGATATATCTAGTTTTAACATTTTTTTGGATATATCATGATATATCTAGTTTTTCGGTGGTTGAAATGATTTTTCACATCCCAATCGTGTTTTGTTTGTTCAAAAAATGCTGTGTCACTGCCCCAACAAAAGGTGATGTTTTACTGCCCCATCACGACCACAGCCAACACATTTAACATTGGTCATGAGTCATAAGGATAACCCGGTTTTATGGGTCCAAGAAACATCGTGGTATAGCTGGCTGGGATGTGATGTGGAGACTTATTTGTGGTGAACAATATCACCTTCAGCGGGATGAAACCTGGTGAAGAATTCCAGCTCCGAATCGTACTTTGATCCTAGTAACTACGTAGGCAGTGGTGCTTCAAGCGATCTACCCACACCACAGGTAACAAGAGCGGGTATATCAACAACCTATACGGCTAGATCTACTTGTCGATTCAAGGCATTGGATTGATCCTAGCCGATGGGGCTCGCTTCCAAACTCGAGCATGGTTTGTTTTGCGCTCGGTTCGTGATGGGGGATGCACGTGTTTTGGGCCTTTTTTTGACCAATCATCATATATCAAGAGAGATCATGAAACTACCCTCTGGTAAACTAACATAACTATGGAACTATGGAAAATCACAATTTTTAATGGGTTAAATCCATTATAAATGGCCATTTTCAATAGCTTTTTGTATGTTTACCAAGCCGGGTACAGATTCTGCATGACCGCCAGCGAGTTGGAGGTGATTCTCTCCCGCGTGCGCACCTTATCGCTTTGTGCTGTCGCCTACTGGAAAGAAGTCTCGCAGGAGAGATGTTCGATTCTCAAACGGCTTTCAGTGGAACTCTGCTGGTTTTTGGATGTCCGAAATTCCCAGGGTTCATACATTGTGTATATTAGTATATATGTATATATCACTATATATATATACACACATAGTAATTGATAAAACACAATTACAGTATATATAACTATAATATACTGTAATTGTATTATATAATATATACACTACTATATACACTATTACATACAATGATGCACTTTTGTGCATATAGGATGTAATGCAATGGTATGGTATTCATGTAATGTGATCTCCCTGGCCCTAGCCCTGATTTTGAACTCCTCCAAAATTGGAGGTTTATCTTTGGGTTAACGACATCATAACTATATACACAGTTATACACATACACATTATTTATATATATATATATATATATATGTATGTATTATATGTATATATATATATATATGTACTATATGTATTATGTGTATATATATATATATATTAGCATATTACAGCACTTAAATAGCTATAGTGATAAATGTTATAACATTTACATCCCACAGGACCTGGGCAAGGCCGCCAGCAGCCTGGCTCGTTTCCTGGAGATGCACCGTCGCTTGTATTGGCGCCGGCCGCCCTGGCGGGGCGTGTCTTGGCAGGCATCGTCCCCGGGGGGTGATGTAAATTATATCCATATATCCATGATTAATTATGGTACATTAATAGTATGGTTAATAATTGTTTATAATAGGGTAAATTATAGTAATGGTTAATAGGGTTTATTAATGGTTAATAGGGTTTATTAATGGTTAATATGGTATATTGATATTTCATGGTCATTGATACAATAGATGAATATAATGGTTATTAATATATCCATATATCTGGGTAAATTATAGATGAATAGTGGTTAGTAATGTAATATATTATAACCATATCTGGATGTCTGGGTAAATTATCACTAACTATTATCCAATTACAGTAACAATGTTACAATGTGAGGCCCCCGTTCGATAGCTAAGTTGGTGAGCATAACTCCAATAACTATGATTTATGGTACGCAAATAACGAACTAGTTACTGGGGCGAATCCAAACCAACTTATAACTGGGGGGCCAACCATTAATATATCCATCTGGGTAAATTATAACGACCTCACTGTTCTCCCTCACTGGGAATCATGGTTAATAAGGGAAATCATCCCCAAATGGCCTTAATTCAGGTTAGTGAATATTTGTAATTTACCCAGATCCATATATCCATGGTTAGTGATATAATGGTTAATAATATGTCATTAATTCATTAATCTTTCCAGTTAATGTCATATTCCGCTTAATAGTGCTTTATCATTAATGGGTAATAGGGTTTATTAATCCAGGGTTGACATTAGTGGCTAAATGATTATATAACAATGGTTAATAGTGGTTTATCATGGTTGATAATGATTAATAACGGTTACTAATGAGCAATAATCGCTAATAATGGCTAAACATGCTTAATAATGAATTAATCATGTTTAATAGATATTAGATGATGTTTTTTTTGGTTAATAATGGTTAAGAATGATTAAGAATGGCTTGATAATGGTTCATAATGGTTTGGGTAAATTATAGTATTTCACTGAGGGATTATGACCCTCTGGTAAATTAACATAACGAACTGGAAAATCACAATTTTTAATCAGTAAATCAACTATACATTGCCATTTCCAATAGCTACGTTAAATCGCCAGAGGGTATATTATATAAAAGATCCAGTTATTTGAATGTGAATCCAGTTAATATATGGGTTAATTGAGTTAAATGATATTATTTGGATCAATATTATATATGTGTAGAATGTTAATGATTATATTCATGGTGGCTAGGGATATTTAATTATATATATATAATTATACATATATATTAGTATATATTATATTAATGGCGGTTAGGGATAAATAGGGGATAATATTTGGTTATTTTTTTCTGGGGTTGCTTACAAAAAGATCTGGAGAAGCCATGGTTTCCTATTAGGAAAACCATTTTCTTTTTATGATGGGTGTTCCTAACATTTTACAGGAGAGTAAATCAATCTTAAATGCAATTTTGAATCTTGAACGCAATTTTAGGGCCGGGTGTTCTGTGAGGGTTTCGTAGTGACATTGGGCCAGATCCCAGTGATCAGTGAAACAAGTGTGTAGGACTGCACACAGCCAACCATGATGGAGTGCCAAATGCCCTGAAAACATCTCAAAACTACTGTTTACATGTTGAACCCTCCGCACACCCGCCACAATTTCCAAAAATCGATCAACACATTGCATAAAATTTGAGTTCACACAGCCAACATATGTCCCATATGCTCCATGTATGGAATACGTGCCTACACTTGGGTCATCTTGGGTGGTATATCGTGGTAAATGGTGCATACATGGAGAACTGGTATAATCTTACCAACATAGTTTTAACAATTTTTCTTTCCTTTTGGGGTATATGTTGAATATTCAAGAAACAACGTAAATTATCTGAATGTAAAGATCCTAATCCAGGTCCAACAGGATCAAACCATTGATATCTTCAGATATACTACACAACCATATGATGGTTTTTCCTATCGGGGTTGAACAAAATCCATTTCTCGACATTTTATAGCGGTGACACTTGTGACACCCTCCCAACGTTGGGACACTTCCAACGCACGGCTCGAGGGTCAGCAGGCACTCCGGCAATGCCTGGCACATTGGTTTGTTCTACCTGTAAGGAAAAAAAATCGAGACAGAATGAACCTGGTTGGTGGTTTGGAACATGACTTTTATTTTCCATAATATGTTGGGAATTTCATCATCCCAACTGACGAACTCCATCATTTTTCAGAGGGGTAGGTTGAAACCACCAACCAGAAACTGGGATGGTTTCAATCCATACCGTTTTTCATGATTTCTACCGTGCCACGCTGCTCTGGTGATTGGTGAAGACAACGTGGCGAGGTGACGATTGTCACATGTTTTTTTGCCCGCCTTGCTCCAGGATGGAGTGGTTTTTTCCGACACTTGATGATTTAACCAGAAAGTATTTGGGCAAGCCTAGGTTAAGGCTAGTTTGATATCTATTTCTATGCATCTTTGCCATAGAAGGGGACATATAATGATGCCAAATATGAGTATCTAGGATCAGTCATGTAACATGTAAACATCTATCTATCTATATATATAATATATTATATATATATTATATATATATTATATATATTATATATTATATATATTATATATATTATATATATTATATATATTATATATATTATATATATTATATATTATATATATTATATATATTATATATATTATATATATTATATATAAATATATATTATATATATTATATATATTATATATATTATATATATAATATATATAATATATTATATCTATATATATATATATATATTATATATTATATCTATATATATATACATACACATGACATCACAAGTGATGGACTGCCATTACCAGCTTTGATTTCCATCCTGAAAAATTGCAATTCCGGAGAGTCCCAAAAATGTTCCATGTTTAAGGTATATTTACCTAGCATCTGGTTATGACTAACATAGCGAACTGGAAAATCCATGATAAATGGAGGTGTCTAGCTGGGAAAATCATCTGTAAATGGGCTATGACTGCCATGGCTATGTTAAATAACCAGAGGGTACATTTTGCAATTTTTTGAGCATATGGGAGGGGCTGTAACCGATTTCTCGTGGTCTACCGATGTTGTTTCGGAGCCCACGTTTTTGAAGGTTTCCCGAGTTGAGATTTGGATCATAAAATTCAGCTAACACTATATATATACCCTCTGGTTATTTAACATAGCCATGGAAGCCATGGCCCATAGAAACAGATGATTTTCCCAGCTTGAAACCTCCATTTATCATGGATTTTCCAGTTCGCTATGTTAGTCATAACCAGATGGTATACATACATTAATATACTGTAGTACCATAAATCCCTACTTCGGCTACTTAAGATCAAATCAGCAAACTATGGGGCAGCACCTTGTATGGTTTATTTGAACGGATTCGAAGAACCAAAAAATATTTGCAGTTCGATCTTGGAGTCAAAATCTTTACCCAAATATGGGTGTGTTCAAAGATCGGGGAGAACCCAAGTTATGGCAATTTTGATTGGAAACTAAGAATAAACATATGGATTTTGGGGTTTTCTTATAACTTCAAGCACACCCATGTGATTCAATTTCAATTTACGTCATGGACATCCAATGGTACCCTGCCAAGAAGTCATTCTCCTAGCACTGAAGGCTTTTTGTTTCGTGGAGGTTCTAACAACCATCAACCCTGATGTGTGTGTTTTTGTTGGGCCATATTGGTTTGACTGAAAACAGGGTACCTCCTAAAAAATCATTTGGTGGTTCATCCCAGTTAGTAAGCGGCTTATAACCCCAGTATACCCCAGTTGTATTTATGGTAACTGGGTTAGTTCAGCTATAGAGTTTGCTCCTCATGGGCCGAAGAAACGTCCCACACCCTTTGGAAGTTGGTTTAAAGTTAAAAGCACCATGGATATATAATTAGGGGTTTTCGAAGTCATGGGGGTATCCTAAATCAGATAATTTCGGAGGATTTTCCATGAAATTTCAAGCATCTACTGATTTTTTGGGTTACCCATGGAATGACTTTGGAAGCCCATGGAGATCGTGGCCATCCACAGTGGGTAAACAAACTTTCTGGGTCAATTTGATCACGACCGAAGCCTGTTCTCCTTAGCCTGGAATCATGGTTTATTTAAGAGGGAAATCATCCCCTATAGCCGAAGATTTCAGGTTAGTGAAATATGATCATTTACGCAGATACATGTCGCAAGCCTCTCTGTATAGTTGTTCTGTTCCAGTATTACCAGCTGGTTGGTGGTTTGGAATATTTTAACAAATTCCATATATGAAATTGATACTGCTATATGAATTGATACTGCCTGTTGGTAAACAGTCCCATCACCTCAGGCTTTTTTGGAGGCGCAGGAATTTCTGCAGAAATGCCATTTGTCCCACGCCACCGAGGTCAACTTGGGTGGATGGCTGTTGCTAGAGCCAGGGCCAAGTTTCTTGGCACGTCCGGTTTTTATCAGAACTGCTCGGTATATTAAACCAGCTTTATATACCAACATGGTTGTTTACAATACTAAACTGGATGTTTATATACCGATATTAAAAAATAAACTGGATTATAATTGGGTCGACCACATGAACCATTGGCTCTTCAGCCAACACTTTCATGACAGAACTGCATCCCAGGAAAATCTGTGTTCCAACTCTTTCCGGCAACGACGCTAATATCGGTAGCTGGGGCAACTCAAAAAAGATACCGAAGATGCCATCTCTATCGGGCAGAAAAGGCTTGAGAGAATGGCACTTTCGAGTCGTTTTTTCATGGTCCTGTTCTGGAGAATGTTTTTCCCATCTACTTAAATGATTTACCTAGTCTATAAAACTATGTAAACATTGTCATTTTCCATAGCAAGCTGTTAAATTAGCACTTGGTTTTCAGCATGCAAATCGTACCACCCCTTTTTGTTCAATTCCATTTGACTCATACACTGGTTGGTGATGGTTGGTGGTTTGGAACATTTTACAGTATTTTTTTTCATATATTGGGAATTTCATCATCCCAACTGTTACTCACTCCATGATTTTTCAGAGGGGTAGGTTGAAACCACCAACCAGTCATGGTATTGATGAAATATATCCCATAAGACAATATAAGACACCTATATCCAGATAATATCCCATAATAATGGTATTCATACCAGTATCATAGAATTGGATGATGGGAAAATTTACAGGAAAGCCCTATATTTGATGGTAAAAACCATGGTTTCCTGTAGATTTTCCCTTAAACCAATCCAATGACAGTACACCTCTGAAGGCATGTTTTTTCTCATTGGGCGGCTCTTCCGCCGCTAATTTCTTTTGGGCTCTGAAAAAATGATAAAAATGGTGATCCCTAACAGCCATGATTTCTACAGTTCGGCAATACCGCAACTTCTCATGGATACATATTATATATTATATATTATATATATAATTTAACAATAATTAAAGTGAAACATGCCAAAAACATCGATGGAACAAGCCTAATTTCCATATATATATATATATACATATTTATCCATGATTGAACGGGAAAGTTTGGAGAAGTTTGGGGTATTCCACCCTTTCGATGTTCTGAGTCGGTCCACGTCCGGCCCAGGCTTTGAGCTTTTCCAGCAGTTCGGACCCGCGCGATGTGAATGGCAGCTGCTGCAGCAGATGCGCCGGAAGCTGGGTCAACAGAATCTTGGAAGTTGGGTCCTTCCGTTATGTGAGAGCTAAGTGATTACCCTCTGGCAATTTGTTACATAGCTATTGAAAATGGCCATTTATAATGGATTTACCCATTAAACATGGTGATTTTCCATAGTTACGTTAGTTTACCAGAGGGTAAGCTACGTGGACATGCAAATGGCTTGTAAAACCAAGATGTTTGGGGGATATAATATGATATAATGGGGATTTACCTCTCAACATCTTAATAAAACTCTCCGCATCAGGGGTACAATGGGATATGTTACCCAAGAAGATGATATTCGGGTGTGGTGCTTCGTCATTGTCGCATCAACCAGTGGATGAAATGTGTTACTTGCCTAGAATCAGTAAAATGTGAAGGCCTCTGGTAAACTGATGCTTAGAAACTTTTTTTGATCAATTATGATTGAGTCTCAAGCTACCAGTAGTTGTCTGCATAAACATCAACGAATTGGAGTTTATTCTTGGGTGTATTTGGAGTATGACCCCTTGATCGATCTCAAGCCGGTGGTTTTTTGCCCAAGTGGGCGTCCAAGGAAGACTGCCGAAGTCTTGCAGGTGCCTGGAAGAGGGATGTGATTGTGATACGACTGAATTACCCTCTGGTAAACTAACATAGCTGTGGAAAATCACCATCTTTGATAGGTGAATCAACTATAAATGGGCAATTTTCAATAGCTACGTTAAGTTACCAGAGGGTAGATATCATACTTCAAGGAACTTGAAATTGGGATGAAATCCATACTAAATTTCTCTGTTAGTTGCTCATCAAGACTGCACAACCATCACTGGAATCGGGACGTACTCGGCACTTCTCTGGATCAGTCCATTGCGGACACAACTTGTTGCAGAAGGAGTGTGGTCTTCGTTGGACCCTTCGTTTGGTCCTAAAGACCATATGTACCACCGGTGGTTCCACTTGTATTCCGCTGGAAAAACGCTATACCATGCTATACCATGCTATACTCATATATTCCCAATTTTCAGCGTTCATGTTGCATTTCCTTTTGCTGGGTGAACATGATGGAACAACATGTTAGGATTATTAGGGATACACTTTGTACATTTTGGCAATCTAGTCTGGCAATAGAAGTTTGCTTTCCTTTATTTCAAATTTACTAGTCGCATGCATTGTGACACAGTTTTTTGTGGGTTCAGCCCAAAACCATCAACCATCATCAACCATCCCTTTTGTATTCTTTTTATGTCATACCCTCTGGTAAACTAACATGGCTATGGAAAATCACCATTTTTAATGGGAAAATCCACTATTAATGGCCATTTTCAATAGCTATGTTAAATTACCAGAGGGTAAGTGGGTTGATCATACCATGCTCCAATGGTCGCTTGAGTAGATGGCACCACAATGACACCCAGCTAGCGCAGGCTCATCGAAATACCTTTCTGACAGAGGAGGAGATCGGTGACAGCCGCAGTCATATCACGGTGGCCCCATAGAATGATAAGCCTGTTTCTAAGCATGTACCCTCTGGTTATTTAACATAACCATGGAAGCCATGGCCCATAGAAATAGATGGTTTACCTGGGTTTACCTTTTTTAAGAATGGTGATTTTCCATGGCGAACTGTTAAATACACAGATGGTATTTGACATTTTATAAGTGGTAAAGGGCTTCAACTGCAAGATAACAAGGTTGATCAAAAGGGTGATTTTAGCATCATGTGTAGGACAAGCATCAAAGATGTGGAGGTATAGTTGATAAATTATGATTGATTTCTGATTACATGTTGTAATCATATGATTTTATGTTGATTTATGTGATATCCAGGTATAGTTGATAACCAACATATCCATAAAATCCCATGATTTCTGATCCCATCCCATGAAATACTTATTGGTAATTTTGAACTAGCCAAGAATTGGCGGGATACCTATCAGCCAAAAAGGATTTCATGGGTATTTTGGATCTGGCTATTTTCATGGCTCAAGTAGCGAATAGTTGGCTGTTTCATATGGCAAGAACAGGGGCAACAGCAGAACAGCCAACAAACATAGGGACTACTCTGTTGTAGGTCCCTCACTATCCAAACCTCTGAGATAGGTAACTACAAGTGGATTGATGAATTACCAAACAGTTGCTTGGAAGGTGAGGGTATTATAGTTATTATAGTTGCATGTATGTGAAACATTGTGAAACGTGGTGAAACATTGTGAAACATTGTGTAGAGGCAAGAGAACTGGCTGCATGCCACGTGTAAATGCTAAACCGATTTGACCAAACACCATAGATACTGCGGATTGCGAAATTATCCCAACATGACCAGACTTAAAAATCTGGTCTGGGAGATCTGAGAAATATGATCAAGCTTTTGCTTCCCCATGTATACCCCATATTAAATTTAGTACCATGTCCCATTATGTCCCATTATTAGGGATTGTTAAACATGTATACCATCTTTACCATATTTTTTACTATCATATTGGATTGTTGCATGTACCATTCTGTCTGGGATAGTTTCATCATTTCCCAAAGAAAAATCCCATTAAATCCCCGTGTTTTCCCAGATAACTCTCCATGACTCTCTATGAGATCATCCCCATCATGCCGATCCCTTGCCATGTGAAAACATGGTATTCTAAAGCTCGACGAGAATAAAACAAATTAGTTTGAAGGCTCAAGTTAGTTATGTGTTTGTTCATGGTTTGTTTTGCTTTTGTTGGTATAAAACATGTTTAAAGATCCTTGAATTTCAAACTCGCCATCTAAACACAGACTATGTAGCCAAGAAGTTGCTGCTATGTCATCAATTACATGATGATTTCTCCTAACAGTACCAAATATACCATGGTTTTTTCCATGGTTTTAACGACGGAGTGCAGGATTTTCAGCAGATCAAGAGCAAAGGCTTCAACTCTGTGCGAATCCCTTTCGGGCCCCTCGGTCATAGACCCTGCCAGTTGTTGGAGTTGAAAGATGAGTTTCCGAACTAAAAATTTGGGTGAGGAAATCACGGTCCAACTGTTAATTTACCAGAGGGTAAATTTAGTGACTAGTGGCTATAGTTCACTTCGATGTATACCCAGTATTTAGTATTGGGATGTATACCCAATTGATGTACATTGTATAAATCTGGTTGGTGGTTTGGAACATGAATGGATTATGACTTTCCATATATTGGGAAGTTCATCATCCCAACTGTTACTCACTCCATCATTTTTCAGAGGGGTAGGTATACCACCAACCAGAAATTGATTAAATACTGGGTATACACAGGGGTTGGTAACTGTCCCATTTTGGGAATATTGGACATCACCTTATAGTAGCCATTATAGACCATATACCTAATGGTTGGGTGATGTTCAATGGGGACATTAAATGACCCATGATACATCCCACTTGACAAGTTTAGTGGTTACTGTGGCTACTGTGGTTACTGTGGAACTCACGGCGTTTATCCCAACTGGCTTATACCAGTGGTGACTAGCCATGACTAGCCTCTTTTTTCCAACCGTGGTTGTCACTTGCTTCAGTGACAAACAGGTCGTTTCGCTCCTAGTTGTTTGGGTGTCCACGGTGTTCACCGATTTAAGCCGGAACTTCAACAGCGGTTCACGAGGTTTAACCAAGAAGTTTTTGGGCATTTGGCACATGATTTCACACCATTAGCCAGCCAGAGATTTTGACCGAACTTCCATGGCTTGGTGTCGGGGATGGCGTGCCCAAAAGCCAAACTGGGGCTGTCATTGTGTAGGAAATCAACCTTGTTTTTGTTTCACCATTACGGATTGTAGAGCTAATGAACGGGGATATCAAGTATGGGTATATATCAACTGGGTATATACGCGAAACGCCTACTAACAAGAACGGACATCATGGATTTCGAGGTCCTCGAATGAATGATTGCCTGGAATGATGAGTGGAACGCGTCAATGCGAGGAACTATTCATATGATATATCAGCAAGTTGGCTACAATTTCGTGATAGGCCTTAGGCATATATGCCAACCATAGCGGGCTGCTTGTCATCCCGTTATTCCTGGTAGATGCCAGCAAGACTATCTTATTAATATGGTATTCCCATTATTAAAGCCATTTACGCACGGATTTCGATCCCATTATGGTTGGCAGATGTTCTCATTACTCTTTCCTCGGTTTAGCATTCTGGAGCTCTATTGTTGCCGCTCTTGGCCCCACGGGACCAACAGCATCCGGCCGCAGGCCGCAAGTTCATGATGGATCTATCAATTCCCGACGTGCAGCGTCAATGGGCATTCTACATATCTAAGGCATAATCGCTTAACTACATTTCAGCACGTCCGTTTCTCCGCCCATCGTCTGGAAGGGATGTGGATGTGAGGGAGCGGAACGGAGTGGAAGAGGTGGTCCTAGATATTTGATTTTGCTTGGCCGCATCTTACACATACAGATAGTATAAATACTATGAGGTCTATTGTATATATATATATATATCCGAATAATTTGATGGAAGAGGGCCGTTTTCATAAGATTTCGGTGGAAGAGATGGGTACAGAAAGAAGGATGAATGGGGGAGGGAGCAGATGGCTCTTAGGGCTCTAGGGTGCTGGAATGAAGCACACCCGAGGACATTGGCGTGGACAACGATATTGCAGTGTAGAGCGGTTTTGGCCATGAACCAAACGGCAGCAGGGTAGTGCAAAACACAACAAAAATACCCAACGGCTAGGCCTGGCTTGGAAAAAGCACTCGCCGCACCAGGCGCGCAAAAAGCGCCCGCCCCAGGCGCGCAAGAAGCGCGCGCCCCAGGCGCGCCAAGAGCGCGCGCCCCAGGCGCGCAAAGAGCGCGCGCCTACAATAGGCGCGCAAAGAGCGCGCGCCCCAGGCGCGCAGAAAGCGCGCGCCTGCAATAGGCGCGCGAAAAGCGCGCGCCTTTATGTAGGCCCTACTACCGTTTGGTATAGGTGGTTTTTAGCAACGGAGGCAACAGTTTGACAGAAGCTGGGATACAACCCCAAACAGGAGGAACACACAGACTGGGATGATTTTCCGGCGGTATACTGAACCCATAAAGAAGCTGGGCGCCCAAAGGGGCGCCAGGCGCGCAAAAGCCGCGCGCCCTAGACCGCATGTGACGGAAGGAGTTATACAAGCTGAAGGCCCAGGAGATGGAATGGTGTGAGCTTATGTTCTCACTGTTGCAATCTAATGCATTTGGGTTGGCTGCTCATTGAGAAAAGAACTGAAAGCATATTTTTTTGGCAGATTCTTTAATATCCGAAGGGTTCCTCAATATGGCTTCCATCTTGTTGAAACGGCTTTGTGGAGACTATTGAAATTGTGGACTTGCGTGTTGTTGTTTTTCGTGCTTGCTACGCAGAGCTTGAAAGAACAAGCATGCATGCCGGAACTTGAATGGACGCTTCAAAGGCCACCCTGGATGCAAACACATGGCAACACAGAACAGCTGCATCGCCAGCGCCTCTAGACCTAGGCAATCAGAGACCTTAATCCGGGCACCTTCCAGAGCTGTTCCGGGCATTCTGGATTGGGAATCCCACCAAGGAGGGTGTCGCTGTGACACCGTGCTTGGGATGATTCAAAATGCCGAATCCCACTTGGAAAGCTTAGATGGCTTGGACTGGCCACATATACAAGAGAAGCAGCTGAGGCAACAATGTTTCTTCTGATTGTGGATTCCGAATCCCACCAAGCAGGGTGTCGCTGTGACACTGTGCTTGGGATGATTCAAATTCATCAAAAGGACCAATACAGTTGAGACGATACGGGACTTGGTGGCATAGCCGCTTGAAGAGAAAGTGTTTCTAGCTTTTGGCTTGTCAAAAGAACGCGTAGAGCAGAAGATATAGAAACGATAGGCAGTACAATTTTGAGCGAACCAAGGCTTTAGATTTTAGAGTGCCACATAGTTGGACACAATTTTGCCGGCAGCACCGAAAAAGATTTGCGTCCTCTGTGATGGAGCATGCATGTGTTTCTTGAGCCCAAAGGAAATCAGCTCTTGGTGCGAGCAATGAATGCTATTGTTTTCGCACCCACGTCGCAGATCAAAATTCAAGCCATGTGCTGCTGACGGCTACAGCCGGGAAGAATGGCTGCGTGCCACAGTGGCCAACTGCTATATTCGCGTTCCGTCGCGTTGCAGCATATAATGTTGTATGTAAGTCCTCCGCCATGCCCTTTCCAGTTGGCTTTGGGGGGGTGCTGTTCTTGGCTGGGTCTTCATCTTTTGTGCCGTCTCCAGTCCAACCTCATCGGCATTCTCCGCCTTCTTCCCTTCCATTGCATCCCGGCAGCTTACGCTTGCAGTTCCCCAATGCCTTTGTTGGTGAAGCCGAAATCCAATTCCACAATGGCCAAATGATCTACAACTACCTCTGCTAGACTCATGATGTGTGAGCGCGATGAAAGTTTCCAAACTTTCTCTTGAAGTCAGCTCAGCAGTGGCAAATCCAGACACCGCACGGCTATCACCTTAAGACGCAATGCGAAATTCCGAAATTCACCGGCTGCGCCTTGACGCTGGAGATCTTAACCTTTCACTCAAGATGCACCTGCTCCCATGTGCTGGACTTGAGTGAGATAGGCAGGGGCCCCAGAAGTCATTGGGCTGCAGACATTTGGAAAAATATTCCCATGCGAAAGACGGCAACTCTGGCAACGGCTTCAGGTGTTCTTAGGGGGGCTCAGATAGGAATTCAAAACGCTGATGGCGAAATCAGGGCCTGCGGCGCGCACACCGCCACAGGTTCTGCAACAATGTTCTCCAGCACTTCATATTTCACAAGCCATCAGTTGAAGTTTGCTGGTGCGACGACAGAACGTGTGCAGGTGAAGCATGAATCCTGAGCCTTTCGGTTTCCCTATCGCTATCGGCTTGCAGTGTGTTCTTGAGCCGCTCAGCATCAGTGAAAACGGCCTTACTTGATTGCAATGTGACAATGTGTTCCCTCAATTGCCCGGTCATCTTCTCAGGGACGGTGCTTGCCCGTGACGGGCGGGATGACTATAGCGAAGCATTGTTGCCAAGCAAACTTCACCTGGAACAGAGGAAGCGCCTGCTCCCATTTAATCTTCTAGTACTGGTAGATGGTCTGATAATTAACGAGTAAGTCCCACAATCCAAAACAGTAATTTAATGAAAGCATTGATAATCGATGATTATAGCTGTTACCAGGTGTCATTGTGTTTGCAACTCTTTAAACTTAAGCTGTGGGTGCTACTGTGGTGGTTCATTCTGCTTCAACCTGGATGGACCCATCGCCACTGGTGGCGATGATGTAGGGGCTTGTATTTATCCACGGATGATCGGGCTGAATTCTGATGGCCTCAAAAAAAGGTTCGGTAATATTTTTTTTTGCCATGCCTTTTGCTGTCATATTATTGGTCGATGCGAATTTGCTTCGCAACTGGAGAAAAACAACCAATAGCCAACCCCACGGTCAAACTGCTGTTCCTACATAGTGGCTGTTGTTTCGAAGTTGTGGGAACGGCCCATTTACAATTGGGATTATGGAGATTGTTGACTTAAACACACTTCACCATGTCAACAAGGGTGATATATTCACCAGGAACAATGCAACAAACTTGGTAAGTGGACAGCAACTGGCAATATTACTTCTTAGTTATTAGTTCCTGGTTTGTAGCAGGGCTGCACGCTGGTTGGGATTGAAGATTTCGACATAGGTTCTTCATTTCCCACAAAGATCGGTCGAAGGAATTGTTTTTTTGGATGAATCTTCCAAGAAGATCCTGTCGATAGTAGATGTTCCTGTTGATATTGACGTTCAATATAGACCAATAATAGATCATCCTGACCAAAAAACATTAGACTGCGGGTTCAGTACAGGAACATGTCAAAGACTACAAAAAGGTGAGACCCCCCAGTGATGTTTGTTGGTTTATAGGCAGCCACTAACAACAGTGAGTGAAATATGCTCCCATAAACCCAAACGGTAACCGCTCGGCAAATGTGCGTCAATACCAAACTATCCTTTGGGGATGTGAAATTGAATACCTCTGCACTCTTTGGTGTCCAACTGATGCCTGGGATATCCAAAGGTGTAGCTTCCACATGAAGCGGCAAGCTGGTGATGGTTTTTGGAAAAGTCACCAGGTAGCTTGCAGAGAGAACCAACAACCTAGAACCTCCGTTAATGTCCGTAAATAGTCATACTGTTTAATTACCCATAGGGTTTGCAGTTCTACTTAGTGAGTACCAACAGAACATCCTAGGTTATCATAGTTTATCCACAACGATCGGTATTTTATTCACAATTTCACCATTTCTCTTAGGTAATTATTGGGCTCTAGGCAACAGAATTTGTGGTGGTTTTGAGACCCCAAGTGCTGCTGAAGAGCAATTCTATGAGTTTTCAACAATCACCTGGTTGCAGATATGAGATTTCAATGCATTTCAATCATCACTGTAAGCATGGTGGTAAAACATGGTAAAACACCATCAGAGATTGTTGTCTCAACTTGGAAAAAAATGCGGATGTCCTTTGGGTTTGTCTCAAAAAGGTCAGCCATACGGAGGGCCCCGCAGAAGCAGCCTGGCCCCTCTACTCGACTCCTTTGTCCAGGTATTGGATTGTCACTGGACCCTCGAATGGGGAATCTTGGCGGCGCTAGCGGCAGCGGCAGCTGCTGTGTCTGCGATGGTTTTATAAATGGCTTGCTGAAACCTGCCACTCAAGTTGGCTCCCTCATTTTTGGTGACCTGTAGAATCTGTAGTACCTGAAAAAAAAGGTGCTAAGGCATGAAATACACATTTGTGCTCGTAGTATCCGTTAATGATAATGTTCATTGACTAGCAAGCCCATAGATATTGTAGCCAGCAAGAAGTGGGATAGACGAATAGAGCCATTTACAAAACTCGTAACTGCAAAACTGCTTGTTTCAAACATGTTTTATTTTCCATAATATATAGGATGTCATCCTTCCCATTGACTTTCATATTTTTCAAGATGGTTTTTCAACCACCAACCAGATAAATATCCAATAACCAGTAATTCTTGTTATCCATGGTCACATCCACGAACATCCCGATCGTCAAATCCCATGATCTGGAAAAAAAAACAGATTGATGTTGATTCTAAGTACCCTCTGGTTATTCAACATAGCCATGGAAAATCACCATTTTTAATAGGTAAACCACCTATAAATGGGCCATCTATACCATGGCTATGTTAAATAACCGGAGGGTATGGACTTTCAGAAAGGGATTGATTCGGGATTGATATCAGATTCATTGGTTTCTGGCTTCACATTTTCTGTAAGGTGCACACTTTATGACCAGGATATCCTGGTTTTCCCATGGTATGAGCTGCGTTGATTTTCATCACTATCTGAATGATCCTACGATCGAACTGCTGATGTGGCAAAGCTGAAAGTGGCAACTGGCTACTTGAAGCTCACCAATGTGAACAGCTTTGTTCTAAAGTTGACTGGTGGACTTGAGTTCACTGATTCAACGAAGGTGTTTGCTGCCAATTGTGGATTCGCCGCATGTCCAGAAGACCCCACTCCTGGAGTTGAACTGGACCCAGCAAATGTTGCTGGTCACGTTTCGCTTCTGAATCGATTCAGAGCGGAAATTCTCCGAGATCAGATCCATCCTGCAACACTTGTCCTACTTCTTGGATGTTATGCTGAGAATATTGGATTCAATGCAGCGTTGAACACTGCAATTCTGCTCACTTATGATGCGGCGGACACACGAATGGGATGCGCAACGACAACCTTTTGGACTGGGGATGATCTTGAGAACGACCATCCTGGCACTTTCTTCTTTTTGGCGTCGTTAGACCTTATGCTGCGCTTTTCACAACTCTTTTTGGCCTGGAGTACATCCAATGCAGTGTACTGTCCATAGCCATACCCATTGTTACTTTTTCTGTAGGTCCAATGTGACATTTATTGGCGCAGAGTTTTCCTTAGAACGTCTTTGGATTACCGTATTGTCACAGACTGTGTAATATCCATGAATCTCATGAATAGTATATCATGGGATTTATCATTATGTTTCTTAATGGTTATGGATATTATCATTGCATATACAGATATACATATTAATAACCATTAGTATTAATATCCATGAATCTTGAATGACATCTCTTACCAAAATCTGCGTCTCTTAATCATATCTTAATCCCATGATATCTCTGGAGCGCCAGATCATGGTAGCGTTTTGTCATATGTCATATGGCGTTTTGCCCGGTTTTTTTCCCTTTTCTTTGTTGCCATATGACAAGCCATTGCTGCTTACGATCCATCAATCGTCCCATGAGATCTTAAGATCCATGGGTTAACAGCTCCTTAGCCTCTGGTATGAAGAACTGGTAATTTTTATGGTTAGTTAGTAGTGGTTCATAATGGCTAATGGTGATTTATGGTGATTAATGATAGTTAATGGGATTCATCCTCTGGTTATGTCAACAGTTAGGGAACTTGAACATGGCCCAGTCGAAATATTGACGTTTCCCAGTTTAATAACTGGTGATGTTCCAGTTCGTTTTTTGTAAACGTTTACCAGAGGGTATCCACATTGAATCCCCATTATATCCCATGATATTCCATCAAATCACCATTATATCCTATCAAATCCACATGAAATCCCCATTAAAACACCATGAAATCACCGTTTTTTCCAGAGGGTAACAACCAGCCAGACGATCCGACGATCCGATGGTATCGTTTCAGTTTCAGGACGTCTACGTGGGGCCAGCCCTGGAATTCTTGGACCGCGCTTTGGGTTTCTGCAAGACGCTGGGGCTCCAGGTGGGAGACCGAGACCGAGACGGCGAGACGGAGACAAAAACGACTTGGTCGAAAGTTTGAAAGTTTGGGTGGGGTGTTTCACAAAAAAAGAATGAACACATGATGAAAAATGGTGGTTTAACCCAGGATTGATTGATGTTAAGTGTTTTTGTAACATGTAAACGTACATTTGAGTCATCATTTGAGAATGAACTGTTAATGTGTGGCCGATGATATACATAATGATAGGCAAATTACCTTTATAAGAAGGATTCTTATGGTCTTTGGTAGCTGTAGGTAAATAGTTGGAGGGGTTTACAAACTGACTTTCCAAGCTACGGTGCCCCATTTTGTGAGTTTATCATGGTTATGTTGTGTTAGGTTTACAAGTTCCGTTGTTTGAACATGATCGAATGTTTTTGAACATAGACCTTGAAATTAGCCTACTGTAACTCAATATACTTGAAGATACGCTATTGTTTTACTAGCTACCGGAGACAAAGGGTCCTGGTAGCACGTTTTGAAATTACTTTGAGGTCGTAGGTGTTTGAAACCATGCAGCTCAAAACATGTAGACACAAACAATCGCAAACATGTGCCTTCCTCCACGGGGGTCATTTGTTTGGTGTGAACTATTGGTGGTAAACATATTGCACACAATGTAACATGTTTTATGGTTTTGCTGAAAGTGCGAACGCTTAAAATCTACACGATTCTGGATTTTCTGGAGGTGATTCTGATTGTGAATTTCCTTCTGAATAAAGCCATCATTCCGGGAAAATATACTTAAAATATGTTAGTAAGTGGGTGTAATCCAACCATCTTAACTACACTTTTTATTTTCCTTTTGCTGCCGGCCTTGCCAGGGATAGCAAGATGCATTAGCTGCTTCGCTTTTAACTTTCCAGCCTTGATTTCTTAGATTTGTCTCGCCTTCCAGCGTCTTATCTACAGTGCTTAGCTTAGTCCTGTAGGGCGTGCGGGATTGACTCGCACCTTCTCAACCTATCATTTTCCAGCTTGGGCTGGGCATTGCATTTAGCCTTTTGCTCTGGCCCTTCCATTCAAGAGAAGGCCTAAATTCAGTGGCCAGTGTACTACAGTTTTACCATGTTTTACCCTCATTTTTTACCATCTAACACTGTCTAACACCCAATCTATGCCCCATACCCATATGCTCCATGTATGGAATATGTACCTACATTATTTTTGGGCTAAATGTAGGTAAATATTCCATACATGGAGCATATGGGATATATGATGTTTCCATGATCTATGTAGGAAGCGGTTGATGCGCAAGCTTCGCCACCAATGTGGATCAGATCCATGCTGGGTTTCCCTTGGGTTTTCTACATTCTGCTCTGTGTGTTGATCCCAAGGTATGTATGCAACATGGTAACATGCTCCCATTATAGGTATGATATCTAGCCTCTGATAAACTAACAGTTTGCGAACTGGAAAATGGCCCCGTCGAAATAGTTGATTTACCCATAAACGATGGTGAATTTCCATAGCTATGTAACAGTTGACCAGAGGGTAACCCATGTAAGCCATATTACATTATAGCTGCGAGGTTTTTTTCGGTAAATAGGAACCTCGCAACGACTTACAGTAATTTTACAGTAACCCATGTTTTTCCAAAGTTGACCGTTGTCTTAAATGCAATTCGAGCTGAATTTGGGAGTGAGGCTGGAGTGCCAAGACCAAAAATCCCAAAATGTGGAGTCAATGGACCTGTGTTCTCCAATGATGTCAGACCGAATACCCGGCCATAGAAACTTCGTTGATTTTCCCATGAAAAATGGTGGATTGTTCCATAGTTATGTCACAGTTTACCAGAGGGTATTCATTTTCAGAAGGCGGAAGTTTCAGTGGCACGTGACAAAAAGGGTCAGCATTCAGGAAAGGATAACCGGCGGCCCGCCGATCACACCAAGGTGAGGGGAATGTGATCACTCCATAGGGGTTGAATTTATATATGGAAGACCAGACACCATAAACATCCAGAAACCATATTAATCCACCTTATGGTTTACTCACTTGGGGTTTAGACATACCTCACTTTATGAAACTACGCGTCTTAATAACCACTGGTTGGTGGTTTGGAACATGTTTTCTTTTCCATTTCATATATGGGATGTCATCCTTCCCATTGACGAACTCATATTTTTCAAGATTGTTAAAACCACCAACCAGACCACCATAAACATCCAGAAACCATATCCCAACAGGTTCTCTTGGACCTACATGGTGCGCCCGGGGGAGAGAGCGGTGAGACACCTTGTGGCAGAGATGCTTGGCCGTGGCGACGGCGGTGCCCCAGGTGGCTATCGTTTAAAGATTGGGGCTGTTGTGCCAGCAAAAATGGTGATTTTTCATGGATTTGGTGATGGGATTTCATGAATTTGGTGTTAGCTAAATTGACAACCATAGATCTGGGTAAATTATAACGACCTCACTACGACCTCACTGGAAATCATGGTTAGTAAGGGAAATCATCCCCAAATGGCCTTAATTCAGGTTAGTGAAATATTATAATTTACCCAGATAGATGAAATAACTAAGAACTGTTGGTTTTAATGGTCAAGATTAATGTAGTTTTTTAGTTGGACGAGGGAATATTAAACTGGGGGATGACCGACAAAAAAGAGGCCGTTGAAACACGGGGGGATGGTGAACCATGTCTGACTCAATGGGTACCCTCTCATTTCAGGCAAAACCCAATATATATGTATATATATATACAATATATATATACATGTAAAAAGGATATACATATATATGCTTATGCAAAGTAGGTATTATATCTAAGTGATTCTAAATGTCTTATCCCAACATGTGACTTAATATGTGAGTTCCCTTCATGAATCAATGTCTTGCCACTCAGGAAATGAAAGACTGGCGGTGGGAACAGTGGCGACTTGACGAATCTCTCGAGGCAGACTTGGAGATGATGATTATTATTGGTAGGGTTTAAACATATCAAATGGGATTCGTATGATATTAATGGTGTATTCATGGATAAAAAAAAGGACACTCTGTTTCTCTGACATGAAACAGGGATGAAACCTGTAAATGATTTCATCATCCAGTTCTGGGACAGATGGGATATCCGTGTAAATCCATTAAAAGCCCTTGTTGATTGGTGATAATTATTTGATGGTTGTACATCCTGGCCTCTGATTGTTAGCACCCACAAAGGCATCAATTGGGATCCCTATGAACCAACCAAAAAAAAACCTTTGGTAATTTGTTACAGTTTGCGAACTTGAACATGGCCCAGTCGAAAAATCGTGACTTTTCCCAGCTTTTTTCGCATGGTGGATCTTTCCAGATCCTTATGTAACAGTTTACCAGGCCAGGTAATGAGATAGACGGGATACGGGATCCAAGCCTCTATATCCAAGCCTAGATAGGGTCTACATATCCTGGAGACCGAGGACGACAAGCACAAGCATCTGCAGAACATAGCCGTTTTTTTAGCCGTGCTGTTGCTGTTACTTTCGACCTTGGTGTTTCATAGCCAGAACAGAATGGTAAACACATTTCGAGTCACCATGGTGGGTGAGATACTCGACCAACATGACTTATTCCCATAAGTCATCCATTGTGGATTGACTATTTTCATGACACTTAAGATATTCATTTCTAGCAACCCCCCATAGAACAGAACAGAAAAAAAAGAAACCTGGAAAGTAGTCCGGGACAACACCATTTACTGTAGACCTTTCTGGTAATTTCTAACAAAAAGCTATTGAAAATGGCCATTTATAGTGGATTTTCCCATTAAAAATGGTGATTTTCCATAGTTATGTTAGTTTACCAGAGGGTACCTTTCTGGAAATATGTTTTCTATCTGGGGTTGCTATATGATGAACAGTCATAATGAACAGATACCCTCTGGATGTCCCAGCGAGCCACGTTTGATTACCTGAGAGTACATATTTGTCATTTGTTATTGACTATTCATTATATTCATTATATGCATTGTAAACAGTGTATGCTTTATATTCATGATATTCCCCTATATTCATCTATGATGAATTCCTAGTCACCATGAAAATGTACGGTATATTCCATCATTAATCATTATATAATTTAGTGATCAAACACAATGACTGACTATCATTTGATTAATAGTCATACAACATATAGTTATAGTTTCTGGTTGGTGGTTTGGAACATGTTTTATGTTTCCATATATTGGAAATATTCATCCCAACTGACAACTGACGAAATAATTATTCAGAGGGGTAGGTCAACCACCAACCAGATATAGTTATAGTTTAATTATTCCCATTAGTCATTCCCATTTGATAGTTAATTATCCCACTAATCATTCCCATTAATTATCCCATGTGATCATACCATAACTATTGATTATTCTAATCCTTCCACTAATTATTCCCATTCGTCATGGCTTTTGACCACCCCGGGCACCCCGTTCACAGCACCCCGCGTAAAAACCGCGTAGGCGCTGAAGGTCATTGCCACACGCTACAAAGGCGCGGCCAAGATTCACAACGGTGAGTAGAAGTTGGTGAGTGTCATTTCGGAAACTTCAGAACCAAAGATACCCTCTGGTAAACGTTTACATAACTATAGAACATCACCATTTTCAATGGGTAAATCAACTATAAATGGGCTATTTTCCAGTCCGCTTTTTGTATGTTTACCAGAGGGTTTTCACAGTTTTGTTGGCCTAAATTGACATGGTTATTTTCCTTACTTTCGTCCGGAGCAACCAGCATGTGAAACATTGTTTTTTCACATCCGTTCCCTATGGATCCCTAGGGGTTTGCCGTACCTTCTCAGACAGTGGCCATGGATCCATTGCCGGGCAAAGATTTTTTTCAGTTTTGGTGATGACGAAAAATTCTTTGGTGAATGAGTTATCAACTTTATCCAGCTAGATTTATTGTAGATAACCAACGAATAGACTTGAGAACCAGTTGTTCATAAACTTAATAGCTAGTTGGTTGCCCTCAAGCAATGAAACCTGGCTGGCTTGAAAACAAGGAAACGTGTTAGTTCGATGATTCTCCAACCTAATACCCATAGAACATTGCAGGATGGGTCCCCAAGATAGCTTTCATTTGCCTTCTTTCAGTGGCTGAATTCTATGGTTTATGGTAGATATAACATGATATAACCATAGTTAATCGATGCTAATGGGGTTTATAAACCAACTTATTTCATGGAAGATAAGTTACCCGGCCTGGTAAACCAACAGTATTCATGGGGGCCCCATCCCGTGGGATTCTGAAAACGTGTCAGCCATGTTGCTGGGAAGTTATACCTTTTCATAACTTGACTAAAACATACAGGATGGCCCCCCCCGTGATGTTTGTTTGTTAAAAAAAACACCACCATGAATACTAGTTCGTTCTCTATAGCTATATCTACCAAAAACCATAGAATTCAGCCACTTGTATCTCAACTTAGCTATCTTGGGGGCCCCATCCTGTACTAAAGCAATAGGATAATATGCAACCATGAAAGGTTAGTTTCAACCTGACTGAAACTGCTTATATAGTAATATAGTGATTTGATGAGATTGAACATGATTCAACAAAGGAACACAGATTTAACATGTTCTAACCACAAAAAAAGACAATTGGTATGTAGTCATTGCAATAGTATATCCCATTTTTAGTGATTACCTTCCGGTAATCAGCTCCATGTTTCGCTGGATAATCTCCATTTCGTTCGATCATCCTCAGCGATCTCAACCTGCGTGGCGTCGGGTTCGAGTACCATAAGTTGCTTGGTAAACCCCACTACCATCCATTCATCATCACATTGTTATACCTTTATGATCCATTGATGACCATGGCTTAGCACAATTGATACCCTCTGGTAAACGTTTACATAGCTGACTGGAAAACGATCCATTTAGTTCGATGTTTTGTTTTCCCGTTTTTGATCTAATGGTGATGTTCCAGTTCAACTCGCTATGTGAGTTTATCATAGGGTCACGTTTCCCCCAGTGAAATAGATTGTAATTTACCCAAACCATTATGAACCACAATTAACCGTTATTAGCCATGATTGAGCATGATTAACCATTATTAATCATCATCAACCATGATAAACCACCATTAACCATGATTATTTAACCATTTAGCCACTATAGATTACCCACTATCAACCACCATTCACAATGATTACCCTCTGGTGAACTAACATAGCAATGGAAAATCACCATGTTTCATGGGAAAATCCACTATTTCAATGGCCATTTTCCATTGCTATGTTAGTTCACCAGAGGGTAACCATTCTGAATCCGTATCAACCACCTCTGCCCTGGCCTAGCTTCAGGGCATCCATCCGTGAGCGGCATCGCCGTCTGCAACGAGCCCAGTGAGACTCTGGGACCGCTAGGACCGCTAGGACCGCTAGGAGCGGCTTCAGCCGTTGGTCGTTTTAGGGTGCTGTAAAGAACCATACATTGGTTAGTAATGGTTATTTAACAGAAATGGTGTGATGATACACCCCGTATATAGATTAATAGTGGTTCGTAATGGTTAATAGTGGTTAGTGGTATATTATAACCATATCTGGATATATATATATATATGGGCAAATTAAAACGACCTCACTGTTCTCCCAAAGCCTGGAAATCATGGTGAATGTATAGGGGAATCATCCCCAAATGGCCGAACTATTCAGGTTAGTGAAATATTATAATTTACCCATATATATATATATATATTATATATATATCCAGGTTTTCTCCACTGTATACCATACATTGGATAGTTATGGATAGTTACATGTTCTATCATGTCCCATTTATATCTTATGAAACACCATTAAATCACACTCTGGTTGGTGGTTTTGAACATTATTTTTTCCATATATTGGGAATAATAATCCCAGCTGACTTTCATATTTTTCAGAGGGGTTGAATCCACTGACCAGATATATAATATGATGCGTAAATATATATATATATATATCAATGTATATACGTATAATTATATAATTCTAATAATAATGATTATACTGTTATAATAGTAATAACAATAATAATAATGATAATAATAATAGTAACATATAGGCAGCTTACTATTTTTATTGTTACTGCGCCATGTGCACCCCAGGTAGGGGGTCAATAACAACCACCCCAAAAACAAGCTGGGGTGAATCCAAACTGGGCAAATATATATATATATAGAGAGAGAGATGAATAGTGGTTAGTAATGGTTAATAGTGGTTAGTAATGGTATTTAACAGAAATGGTGTGATGATACACCCCGTATATAGATTTATAGTGGTTCGTAATGGTTAATAGTGGTTAATTAGTGGTATATTATAACCATATCTGGATATATATATATATATATCTGGGCAAATTAAAACGACCTCACTGTTCTCCCAAAGCCTGGAAATGATGGTTTATTTTTTGAGGAATCATCCCAATAGCTGGCCGAACAGTTCAGGTCAGTGAATTATTATATTTTGCCCAGATCCAATGTCTAATTTTTCGGTCCCACTATGGTAACTATGGTACCCTCTTGGTAACTGTCAGGCAGTGTATAGTGAATACAGTGATGCGGCTGCCTTCTTCTCAATATGCAGCGCCCATTTTCGAGACCCTGGTTGAATGTAGATTTGTGTCCATTGGGGGGATGGAATCAATAAGTCTTATCATGCCGCTTAGAAGGGTAGTCTTAGATCATCTTAGATCAGTGCCGTATACTGGTACCATGTTTATTACTGTTGCAAGTTGGCTCGCTGATGACAATGAACCTGAAAATTCCAAGTGAATCTCTACTATACAATGAAGTCTTGTGGTACGGGTTCCTTTATAGATAAAACGCCGAATCCACCCACCACTTCGCACCCACTGCTTGAATTGGTATAGCTTTAAGGCTCCACTTTTTTTAACCAGCAACTTTGGCACATTTCTCCAATGCCGTAATGCCATAAACCTCCAATTTTCTATGGATTAAATTGGATTAAAAACCGTTAAAACATCTTAAAACAATGAACATTGGGGATACCGCGCCAAGGAAGGTGCCGGCAGATGTGCTATGTCAGTTCTATGATCAGGTGCCTCTTTGGAGATGACGGGGGTCCATGTTTCAACAAAAATATGCAGATTTAATAGAAATGGTGTGATGATACACCCCGTATATTGATTAATAGTGGTTATTGATGGTTAATAGTGGTTAGTGCTATATTATAACCAGGTCTGGATATCTGGGCAAATTATACCGACCGAAGCCTGTTCTCCCGAAGCCTGGAAATGATGGTTTATTTTAAGAGGAATCATTGGAATCAAGCCAATAGCTGGCCGAACATTTCAGCTTAGTGAATTACTAAGTTATCTGGTAATGAATTAAGGGTTTAAATCTAAATAGTGATGGCTAAGGGTTTATATTCATAAGGTATCTAAATAGGGTTTACTGGTTATACTGGGCTGTAAACTGATATTGAATTATGATCATTTGCCCAGATTGGCGGGTTCAATCGATGGACCCTTTCTCCGAAGAACCATGGAACATGGTGAGAAACTCATGGTGGAATAGATGTGTATCAATGTAGCAACAAAAAGATGGTGGAACATGATGGACAATGATGAGAAAATGATGGCAAATGATGGGAACTGACGGAAACAAGCGTGTCATCATGTGTCATCTAGCGAATTGATGGGCTATTTTACAAGCTGGCTGGTGGTTTGGAACATTTTTTATTTTCCATCTATTGGGAATTTCATCATCCCAACTTGCGATTCGTCATATTTTTCAGAGGGCTAGGTATACCACCAACCAGTCATGGTATTGATGAAATATATCCCATAATACACGATTATATCCAGATAATATCCCATAATAATGGTATGCATACCAACATGTACCATAAATATCCCATGTTTATTGGCAATCAATTCCGTCCAGTTGTTGGTAAAAACTGTTTTGATGGTTCGATCCCCAGTGGTTGAAAAACTGGCTGATTTTTACAGGAACCTCCAATGTTTGGGAGAAAAAAAACATGTGTTCTGGTATGTGTTTCCCTAAACCAACCCATTGAGTATCATATTTCCAAAATATATCCAAAACACATTATAATGGTTGGTTTAGGGTATTACGTCTATATATAATATATTGGGCATTCTATTTCCTGTGATACGTATTAAAATATATATAAATCCCATATGCTCCATGTGTGGAATATTTACCTACATTTTGGTAATTTTTGGGGTTTTTATGTAGGTAAAAATATTCCATACATGGAGCATATGGGTAATGTCCAGTGTAACATATCATAAATTCCCTATGAAAATGGATAGATTCTTCCCACCCAATTCATGGGAAAATACATAGCCTCTGGTAAAAGGTGGCAACAAATTCCCCGTTTCGTTCGATGATGTTCCCGCTGAAACGAAACCTTCATGGCTCGGGGATCGGGGACGAGCCAGCCATGTTTGACTACCGAAGGGTATCCCTATTAACCGATTGCATCACTGAATCACAATGTTTTTTGGGTTTTCCATCATGTTAAATCCAATGAAATCCACCGTAAAATAGGTTCGTTAGTACTTTTCATCCACCAATTTTCAGTGGCTTATAAGTCATAAGTTATATCTCACTGTTTTAATCTCTAGTAGTTAAATTATATCATCTTATATCCGATTCTTCATCTCTACAATGTGGGCCCCCCTAGATAGCTAAGTTGGTGAACATAGCTCCAATAACTATGGTTTATGATACTTATAACTATAGTATTCATGGAGTTTATAAACCAACAAACATCACTGGGGGGCCCCACATTGTACCCATATTATAGAATATAGAATATACCCATTTTATAATACCATAGAATAACCATATGGTAATATATTGGTAAAAAATACTGTACCCATAGAATATTACAATATATTATATATAGCCATGTGCTAAAAACCTTACTGTAGCATATATGGTTACTACTCAGTCTGATCTCATATCAACATTTTTGCTAGTCATTTGTTATATATTCACTTAACTAACCTCTATTAGTTAAATTATATCATGCTATATCTAATGTTTAATCTCTATTAAATCCATTATTAGTAATCTAAGAATGGTATATCTAACATTATTAATCCATTATCAATGATATCACCAATCATATATATATATATATATTAATGGATCAATTATTAAATCACCTACCCTCTGGTAAATTAACATAGACCCTGAAAATAGCCTAGTTTTAATGGAAACTAATCTTCCAACCCCTATCTGCCAGGGTCTATGTTAATTTACCAGAGGGTAATCTCCCCATTTTCTGAACCACGCGATGCGTTATGCGTTGGGAGGCGATCCAAGCCATTCGCTCATGTGGCATGGGCCCAGAAGAGGTGAGCATCGTGCTGCCCGTGCCGCTGGGCATGGTGAAGTTCGTTGTATTTGAAGCCATTAGTATATATAGTAGGGTATGGATCAATACCTATTAATACCATTTTTAGGGGAATGAACATCCATTTACCAGCTATGTTGATATAGTTAATATAGATGTTAATAGATGTTAATAGATGTTAATAGATGTTAATAGATGTTAATAGATGTTAATAGATGTTAATAGATGTTAATAGATGTTAATAGTCAATATATGGATATGGTTAATATATAACTATATTAACTATATTAACTATATAACTATAGTTACATATGGTTAATAATATGGTTTTTAAGCCATTAGTATATATAGTTAATACAAAGTGGGGCCCCCAAACGATAGCTAAGTTGGTGAATATAACTCCAATAACTATGGTTTATGGTACTTATAACTATAGTTCCTGGGGTTTATAAACCAATTTATAACTGGGGGGCCCCACATTGTAGTTTATAGTGAATATGGTTAATAGTTAATCCATAAATAAAGTTTATATATATATTGTTAATACGGTTAATATATTGTTAATATGGTTAATTTTTATTGTTTTTTAGTATGTATAGTTAATAGTTAATCCATATCTGGTTGGTGGTTTCAAGCATGTTTTATTTTCCATAATATATGGGATAATCCTTTCCATTGACTTTCATATTTTTCAAGATGGTTGAAACCACCAACCAGATATAGTTAATACTTAATGGTTCATCTTTATTATGATAATCCAACATATTCCAACTATCTATTTACAATGGTATTGTATCCATGGTTATCATTATATTAACGGTCATAGTGCTACTCAGTTATCACTCGGATGAACCATTCTAATCCAACTTGGATATTTAACGCAATAACTAATTGATCAAGTTATATACATACACATATACATATGTATATACAGTAAACGGTATTATTTTTATAGATACCCATTGTATCTGGGTAAATTGGAGTGACCTCACTGTGACCTCACAGCAGACTCCGTAGACTATGGTTTAGTGGGGCTAACTAAATTTAAAGTCAGTAAACTATAGTTGATTTTCCCATTAAAAATGGTGATTTTCCATAGTTATGTTAGTTTACCAGAGGGTAATTATATGATTGTGCTATTCATGTATAGTGGGATTATCATGATAGAGATTAACAATCAACTATTAAGGGGATGTTTAGGGGATTAATTACATCATATTACAACATATTTGTTTTGACGGTATTCTAGATAAGACTTTGATATAGCCGGAATGTTATGTTTAGTTAAAACTTTGATAAAGCAACCTACAAAAAGAGAATCAACAAGAAATTCAGTAACGACTTCAGTAATTTAGCAACAAATAGTCCTACATTATTTTAGTGTTTCGGTAGTCGGTAGTGCTGGCAATTTACGGTTCTATCTTGGCCGGGTACTTGAGGGACTTGGTACTAGCTGATCTTAATAAACTTTAGTTAGTATACTTCGGTACAACATGATAGTGATATAAATAGTGTGTATATATATATTGTAACTTTAACAACTATAGTTCTAACTAACCTTTAAACTAACCAGCTGTCCACATGTTCATGGTGAGTTGGATTGTAACTAGTTGGCAATGCCACCAACAAAAGTAAACGTATATAAAAACGTACGATTCTGCTGAAATGACTGAACCTTATTTTATATCAATGGACAGGATCCTAAATTGGAGGTACTGTACCATATAAGGCCATATTTTGGAGGGATATCCCCTTACATAGGCCTTACATAGGCCTTATATCCCACTCAGTCTTCGACAAAGTTTAACTGGGGCTTTCACAACGACAAAGTTTAACTTTGTCTTTGGAAGCGACATGTGTTTACTGGGCATTATCAGACCCAATGAGTACTAGTATAGATATATACCGGACTCCAGAGTTTCAAACAAATCCCACTCCAAACCCAGAGCGTGAAAAGTGCGTGAAACGACCGTGAAAAAAACCGTGAAAAGACAGTGAAAAACCCGTGAAAACCAATCAAAAACTTGAGCATGGAAATCACATATTTTTATTCAGAATTTTGAGGATTGATTTACGGATTCGATTAGGCTCAGGGGAAAGGTCACCCTTTTTTGACTATATATATATATCAGCAGTCAATGAGTGTCTTTAAGTAAAGTCATGGTTTTACTTGGACGACAACGTTTAACTTTGTTCTTGGAAGTAGTGGGTATATTGTAGGTACCTCCAATTTAGGTTCCTGAAATGGCCGTTGATTATATACGTGCATATCTTTTTTGGTGGTTCCTATAGTTCCTATGTAACATGAATCATACCCATATTGGAGGATTCTCATACCACCATTAAAGACGTATACTTTGATTTTTCAGAAACTATATATATATATATACCCTCGGGGCCCCAGGTTTCCGCAACGGGTGGGGTGGGGTGGGGCATGTTAACGTCAAGTTCATGGTACGTTGATGGATGGGTGGGGTGGGGCATGTTAACGTCATGTTCATGGTACGTTGATGTGGTGGGGTGGTGGAGTGGGGTGGGGGGGAGTGGTGGGTGGGGTGGGGTGGGGCACATGTTCATGTTAACGTCATGTCATGTTACGTGATAGGTGGGGTGGGGGTGGGGCATGTAAAGGCATGTTCATGGTACGTTGATGGGTGGGGTGGGGTGGGGCACATGTTAACATGTTCATGGTACGTTGATGGGTGGGGGGGGGGGGGCATGTTAACGTCATGTTACGTGGATAGGTGGGTGGGATGGGGTGGGGTGGGGTGGGGTGGGGCCTCGGGGTGCTATAGATGATTCCATTGAACATAGGAACTTACTGGCAGTGCACCAAATCAATAAAAAACCAGGTTTGCACACTGTCTTGACAGCCTTGGAAAAAATCAGGGAACTGTCTATGTCAAGCTTGCAGCCCGCCAGCAAAGTTTGGGATCGAGCGCCGTGGAAACTTTGAAAAAGAACATGTTGCAGCATGTTGCAGCAGGGTGTTGACGTTGAAACAACAACGAGCAAAAAAAAGTGACTATCAACATGTCCCATTTCATGCTAACATAAAAAAACATTGCAAATACCAATTTAAAAAACAGCCCTTCATATTACACCACGAGCCGCAGTAAAAACAGTACTTTTCCGGTTAAAAAAATCAACGACTTTCATGAAATGTGCTATTTCGTGTGGGAAAACAAGAAAATCAGAAACTTTGGAAAAGAACATGTTGCAGCAGGCTGATGAAGTTGAAGCAACAACGAGCAAAAAAAAGGCTGACTATCAGCATGTGCCGTTTCATGCTAACGTTAAAATTCACTGCAAATACCAATAAAAAAAGACACCTCTTCATATTACCCCACGTGCCGCAGTAAAAAATGACAATTCCGGTTAAAAAAACAAAGAAATTCATGAAAAGTGCTATTTCGTGTAGGAAAACATGAAAATCACAATTGACATGTACTGTGGATAACATGTCATAACATGCAACTTGCGCGGGCCTAAAAATTTAGCTCCGTAAAATTGTCATTAAAGAATGAAAAAGAAGAATGTGCAAAATCCACATTTCGCTGTGGCGAAAAAGTGATTTTTGACATATGGATCAATGAGAACCAAGATACTCTGCGGAAACCTAGGGCCCCGAGCGTATATATATATATATATATACAGATATACCAATAATATAACCAATGAATAATGGTTTAGAGACTAATAATGGTTTTGAGCAACTATATATATATATGTATACCAATTAGAGACTAATAAGGATTAACCTCTGGTAAATTAACATAGACCCTGGCAGTTGTCGGGGTTGGAAGACTAGTTTATTAAAAATTGGTGATTTTCAGGGTCCAACTGTTAATTTACAAGGGTGTATGAATAATGCTGGGATGACCAGCCATTTTTTGCTCCGTGTTTTGTGCAGACGCTGACTATGCTCGGCGATAAAAATCAACTCAACTCGTTGTTCAAGCTCGTGGATCCACTGGTGTTCGGTGATGTGTTCGTGTTGTTTTCACTTGGTCGGGCTCTGAACGAAGGAGAGAGAGCTCGCAATCGCACCTCGTCTCTACGGCATGTTGACATTGGAGGTCCGCACCTATTTCGTGATGACTGAGAGAAACATCGCCGATTCATTGTTCCCTTTCTACGAGTTTCAAACGATGACGTCAAGCGAAGCACAAGTCTCCAGAAGACTTATGACATTGGACACGGCGGCGCAACTGGCAGCACCAGCGAGCGGTGCGGCCTACTTCGATGTCATCTTCAACCTCGATTTTAGTAAGTGGAACTTGAGGTTCAATTCGGGAAACGCCGGGCCGACAATGCGCTGGCTGGATGAATTCTTCGGGCTGAAGGGCGTATATGAATTCACACATACCTTCTTCGAGTCGTCACTCTGCTACCTCTCAAGCAGGTACCATCCAGACCAAGTCTGCCATCATATGTTATAACTTATATAACTTATAATATATATATATATACATATCAACTTATATATAACTTACATAACTTGGGGTTTATGCCATCATAATATGTGAAATGCCAACTGTCAAATCATCCAGTTTCATCGATCAAATCCATAGCAAAAGTGTTTTTACGTTAGTAAAACTAGTAAAACCAATAGTAAACTATCCCCTACATACCCTTTACCACTTGTATGGCTGGTATAAACCATCAATCCTTGTGGTTTCTGACATTGCCACCTCGCCGTTTCGGCGCGGCCGTTTCCGTGTTTTGGCGTGGCCCGCGTGGCTCAGGTATCGCACGGAACGACTGGATGAGATTTGGCGCATTTGGAACAAAGTCTTCGACGGCTTTGTACGACATGCCGCTTTCCGAAAAGACAAATTCGGATGCTGTGAGCTGTTAGAGCCATGGTGAGTTCGTTGATTAAGTGGTGACTTTGAAGGCACAAATGCGGAAATCACATATATGGCCATTTCTGAGGAGTTATAAGCCAGTTGTTATCCAGATAGCTAACTGTAGGTATTTCACCAGCAAAAGTGGTGGCTTTACCATTCGAAAATATGGATTTGACAGAAACACATGGGATTTCGCTCATTCTATCTCATTCTCCAAAAGAAGGATTCACTTCAATATATGCTGGTTGGTGGTTTGGATCATTTTTTCCCGACTGCGTAGCAAGGGTTCCCGTTTCACTCTGGGGGTCTGGGGGTTGAGGGTGTGTTCGCTCGACGGTGCGTTTGTGGTCGCAACCGTCCGCAACCGTTCGCAACCGTCCGCAACCGTCCGTGTGAGGACCGTGCCTATGGTAAGTTCTGCAGGAGGGATCATTTTTGGAGGTTTCAGACTCGCGTGGCAGGCGTGGCACTTCGTGACATTCAGAGGTGTTTTGTAACGTGTCGAAAGTCGTTTTGTGTGGCAGGCGCAATACTTTTGCGACGTTTTCACAAGATGTGTTGCAGTTTTCGTGGCAGGCGCAGCACTTTCGACGTGTCCATCGTCATTTTTCGTGGCAGGCGCAGCACTTTAGACGTGTCATGTCGCGTGTTTTTTGTAAATCGCATGGGCAGGGCTGCGTCAAGTGGCGACAAGGTGCAAATTCCGTGGCAGGCGTGGCATTTTGTGCGATGTGCTGAAAATTGACGGAAGCCTCGCACGAAACATCGATTTTGAGGTTGCAAATTTTCAGGTTCTAAGGAAAATTCGTAGGAAAACGTCGATTTTGAAGCTACAAAGTGTGAAAATTCGAGGAAGTCTCGCACGAAATGCTCGTTTTGGTGCTCCCACCTGTCTCGTCTCGAGTCTCTGGTTTTCCCGTGGCCTCGCCGTGTCTATGGGGGAAGCTGCAAAACTTGTCCTTTTGTCATGTTGCCAACTGTGAAAATTGGAGGAAGTCTCGTACGAAATGCTGTTTTTTCTGCATCCATGTTTCTTGTCTCGAGTCGCTGGTTTTCCTGTGGCGTCGCCGTGTCTATGGGGGAAGCTGGCAAACCTGTCCTTTTCGAATGTTTCCAAGCAGGTTGTCATGTCGTTTTGCGTTGTCATGTCGTTTTTCGTCTACACTTTCCACTCCTCACTCTTCACTCTACACTTTACACTCCACACTCCACACTCTACACTTTACACTCCACACTTTACACTACACACTCCTTACTTTACACACCACACTTCACACTCCACACTTTCCACTCCACACTCCACACTTTACACTCCACACTTTCCACTCCACACTCCACACTTTACACTCCACACTCCACACTTTACACTCCTCACTCCACACTTTACACTCGTCACTTTACACTTTACACTCCACACTCTACACTTTACACTCTACACTTTACACTCTACACTCCACACTCCACACTCTACACTTTACACTCTACACTCCACACTTTACATTTTACACTCCACACTCCACACTCTACACACCACACTCTACACTTTCCACTCCACATTTCACACTCCACACTACACTTTACACTCCACACTCCACACTTTACACTTTACACTCCTCACTCCACACTCCCCACTTTACATTCCACACTCCACACTCTACACTTTTCACTCCACACTCCGCACTCCACACTCCACACTTTACTGTACACTCCACATTCCACACTTTACACTCCTCACTCCACACTCCACACTTTACACTCCTCACTTTACACTCCACACTCCACTCTCTCCACCACACTCTACACTTTCCACTCCAAACTCCACACTCTACACTTTAGGCTCCACACTCCACACTTTACACTCCACAGTCCACACTTTACACTCCTCTCTCCACACTTTACACTCCACACTTTACACTCCACACTTCACACTCCACACTTTCCACTCAACACTCCACACTCCACACTTTACACTCCACACTTTACACTCCTCACTGCACACTTTACACTCCACACTTTACACTCCACACTCCACACTCTACACTCCTCTCTCCACACTCCTCACTTTACACTCCACACTTTACACTCCACACTCCACACTTTCCACTCAACACTCCACACTTTACACTCCACACTTTACACTCCACACTTTACACTCCTCACTCCACACTTTACACTCCACACTTTACACTCCACACTCCACACTCTACACTTTACACTCCACACTCTACACACCACACTCTACACTTTCCACTCCACACTCCACACGCTACACTCCACACCCTACACTTTACACTACACTTTACACTCTACACTTCACACTCCTCACTTTACACTCCACACTGCAAACTCCACACTTTGCACTTTACACTCCTGACTCCAGACTCTGCACTCTACACTCCACACTCCACACTCTACACTCCACACTCTACACTTTACACTCCACTCCACACTTTACACTCCACACTCCTTACTTCACACTCCACACTCCACACTCTACACTTTCCACTCCACACTGCAGACTGTTAACAAGGGAAACATGTACAAGACTGTTCAAATAAACTATTGCAGAAAGGTATTGTGCGTCACTGCATAACCATGTGTACTGACATCTGTACCATTAACGTACGTGTGAGCATTCGGGTTCGTGGGCTTCATCTTGTTATTTTCCATATATTGGGAATAATAATCCCAACTGACTTTCATATTTGTCAGAGGGGTAGTTCAACCACCAACCAGTATGGCAAAATTGACCTAATGAATTGCACGATTTGCCCGGATTTATGTCAAAATATGTCAAAATAATATATAGGGATCACGTTCTACAAGTTGACCCATCCAGGTGACAGGCTGGTAGGGAAAACGTGCAGCAAAATCATGGACATTTATCCATATGTATATATATAATATATATATATATATGTTACATCAAAAAATCCAGTATCTGTAAATATGATCAAAGCATATATGATCATATTTACATTAAAAAAACATGAGTGTCATAATTGTAGATAGATAGATCGATAGATAGATAGATAGATAGATATAGGTACATTCACCAACACATATCACACTCATGTTTTTTTTGTAGATTTCCCTGAGGATTTCCGACAGGAACAGGCCTCCAAGTTGTGAGCTGGTTGAGTTTCACCCATCGGACTGTAGATATAAAACAATGTACCTATCTACAGGGCGGGTTCCTCTAATAAACCATCACCATATGTATATATATATGATATATATATACATATATATACATGATATAATAACAATATATATATATATATACCAACCATCAACATACCAAGTAGATCTATAGCAATTTTATGCACCACACAACTTGGGGATGGGTGAAGCCGATGGGTTTCTGCTAAGGCCAATGTGGCTTTCGATTTGCACTTGCCCCTCGATTTCGGCTGAAAAATGTGGATGCCGATGTGGGTGTGTCTGAAAATAGTGTACCCCTAAATCCAATGGTTTTGCTGATCATTATCCCTATTAAATGGCTATAATTGGGAATATACCCTATTTTCAGACAAACCCATGTCTTTGCACAGGTCAATTTTAGGTATTTTGGGTCTGGTTTCATTGGAAACCAGAAACATGTGAGAAATCTCTTGGGAACAAAGTCTATCTGGCTTAGTCTGAAGATCGGGTATACCCACGCAATTATACCCCGGAATTGCAATTTGAATCGGGAAAGCATGATAGGCCGTGGAAATTCCGGGTATGTACCCTATAATTGGACGAATCCGTGTGAGTGGTCAAATATATAATTGGTAAAACCCTGTAATGTAAACGACGCCCTGAAGCAAGTCAAATAATATGAGTGGTAAAGGCGATTTGTGATATGATGCCATGTTCGGAGTGCTTCATAAAAATATGTGGATCAATGGGTTACCAATAGACCCAGAAACTTGCTCATGCTGTGGATGGTTGCGAAATCCTGTACCAGTTGGTAGATGGGTTTCATTTTTCGTGACCAAGTAGTATCAAACCAGCCATTTCTGCAATATTTCTGCCCGGTTCCCATCCGTTCGAGGTACCATTGCTTTGGTGCTTGGTGGCAACGCCAGGGGCTCAACAGCCATCTAAGGCTGGAGTGACAACCAGGGGATGTTGGGGATACCTGAGCCATCCTGAACCCATCCTGGACCCATCCTGTTCACCTCCTCACAACTTTATATGCTATGGTAAACTAAGATAGCTATGGAACAATCCACCATTTTTAATGGATAAATCAACTATTTCTATGGCCATGTTCGCTATGTTTGTTTACCAGAGGGTAGGTATAGATGGCCTTGCTTCACGTTAATTCATTCAACAGAAAGGTGAATAAAGTACGATCTTTGAATATCAAAGTTTATAAAATTGCCAGAGCTGGAAAATGTTGGAATAAGGTGATCATCAGCTCACCTCAATGGGCATCAGTTCGCCCGTTCAAAATAGGGGTCATCGATTTGGTTTCCTGCTATAGTAACCCCCAAAAAGATAGATGTGAGTCATGTGAGTTATACCATGATTTACTATGATTTACTACTATTTTCAGCATCGTTAATTTTACTATAATTAGTCTATATCCGTTTTCGAGCGATTTTACCAGTATTACCAGCAATTTACCATCATTTAACCATGTAATCTATGCCTTTTGAAGGGAGCTGCTTCAAAAATCCCTTGGAAAACCAGGATGACGAAGCGCGATCGGAAGATCCTGCGCCGAGTTCCTGCAGTGGTTGGAGTCTGCTGGTAGCATGGGATATTAAACATATTTAAAAATGGGATAGCCATGATTTTGATATACCAGATATTCAGTATACCCTCTGGTAATTTAACAGTTCGCTATTGAAAATGGCCATTTATAGCGAGTTTTCCAATTAAAAATGATGATTTTCCATAGTTATGTTAGTTTACCAGAGGGTATATGATATTAATGTAGATTCAGTACATGATAGTCAATTCACACACATTAACAGTGAGAAAGCGTTCATGATCGCGTGACATTCATTATATATGATTTTAATGTAGATTGTATTACAATGACAGCTAGTTGATTATATGGATGAAATGATATCCATATTGCACCATCATATCCATGATAACAGAAACATTATCAGAATGGTGAATACTATAATGGATATCATTGATATCATAGAGGATATGAATGGATACGATGGATTCAAAATTATTGCATGCTATCCATTGTATGAATATAACAACACGTAGTATATATACGGTAACGACATTTAAATATGTGGAGGGGCCAGACCGCAAGGCCCGGAGATAGTATGAAATACCAGCTTGTATATTTATTAAATGTAGTTGCAGTATGTTTATATAAATGAATTGGATTCCGTATGTTTAAATCGCTAGGCGGGCCACGGAAAACCTTCCCGGAGGTAGTCTAAAATACCTGTTCGTATATTTAAAAATCCGTATATTTAATAATTTAAATGTAGTTACCGTATATATATATGTATATATATATATGTATATATATATATATGTGTGTGTCTCTTCAAATGTACAAACATGTAATGGAGTAGTGAACAGGGCACTGCTGAAATGAGAACGAAAGAGTCCTTTTGCCTTTACGGAACAAGAGAATCCAACTGTCCAGCCCCCCAAAGAAATTTGTTATTTGGATTTCAGTTGATATTTTGTTCATGGTCTTTTGGCAGAAATCCGATCATTAATCAGTTTTCAAGGTACATGTTCCAGAATTTTCAACCAGTTAGGGCTACTCCAAGAACTGTTGGGTTTATGGTAGATATATCAAACTCGATGTTCCTGGGATTTCTTGACAACAGACATAGCGGTCGGGGGCACCGTGAAATCAGCCCCCGAAAATTGGGCCCCTGGACCGGTCGGTCCAGCCCCTGCCTGGCTGAGGAATGGAGTTTGGCCCTGCCACACCGTGCCCTGTGTCAAAGCGATGATGAAGACCAGGCGAGGCAGCGGTGTTTTTGTTTCTACGGCAGGCCCTTTGTGGGTGATTATTTGAAGAGTTGACATCAGACCCAACAAAATACTGGTGTTGGTTGATGATTGTGAACTTTGTAAAATGATATGATGAAAGAGATGGTTGGTTGAGGATTATGGAAGGACTATACTACGTATAGTATCCAATATATTGAGGGATTGTTATAATCCATTGTGGGAATCACCTTAAACCAACTACTCATTGAAAAGGAATTTTCAATAGGTTTTTGACGCTGTGAAAAAATGCAGATGGGTTAGATCCCAGTATTCTTGATGTTTCAACCATATTTGATGACCACGATGTTTGGTAATTTCTAGCACGACTTTGCGGCGACTTTGCGCGTACCAAAGTTTGCTTTAGACTAAGCGAGCTCGAAGTCGAATTGTCCAGCAGATTGGATATCAGGCCAAACTTCTGATTGTATTTTGGGAATGTCGCTTTTCACGTTTAGAATCAACATCTCAAATCACCGAGACACAAAAATCACAAAAAAAAACAGGATGGGCCCAATGGGTAGCATGAAGCATATGAGCCCTGCAAAGGATATGTAACTTGGTTGAACTAGCTGGGATTAGTATGGTTGATGCTAGGTTGGTTTATACATCACGCTTATGTTAGATGGTGCATATTGCAGGTCACAGATGCACTGACAAGCTGGAACATGTGCATTAAACCAACCCATTGAATTCATAGTGTGCCATGGTCAAGTGTGCGTTTTTTCTCACAAAAAGGTGGTGGTCATCAATCCATGAATAGGGGTTAGTATAGCCATGGGAAAGGCATCCCCAAGACTGGTAGGCAGACCCCATATCCATCCATATCCCATATACCATCTGTCGACTATGGCACAGATCATGTTTGTTTGTCATTCCCAAATTTTATTGGATACTTACAAGGTCGTGCCCCCCCCCCCCCAGTTAAAAGTTGGTTTATAAACACCATGAATACTATAGTTATCTATAGCTATATCTACCATAAACCATAGAATTCAGCCACTTATATCTCAACTTGATAACTTGGCTATCTTGGGGGCACCATCCTGTACCCGCCCAATTTTGAAGTTGTGCCATGCGCAAGAGCCGCAGTGGTGCCATGCGCAGCTCATCGCACATCTATTGCTTCAGGCCTATCAAGCCTTCGCCACAGCACAGCTACAAGCTTATAGCCACTTAGCTGCAGATGAGGAAATTGGGGATGCATAATTGACTGGTTGTTGGTTTGGAACATGAATTTTATTTTTCCATATATTGGGAATAATCATCCCAACTGACTAACATTTTTCAGAGGGGTTGAAACCACCAACCAGATTGATTTTTTTAGTAGTTTGCTGCCGTTTGAAGCAACTCAAGATATGCTACTATGGTTTATGAAAGATATATCGAGCTAATTCATTTGATTCACAAACCAGCTAGGTTGCACCTTATAAGACAGAAACAAGACACTTGATGAAATACATGATGATCATACTGGATGGGGCCCCGAAGATAGCGTTCAGTTGTATAAGTGGCTGAATTCTATAGTTTATGGTAGATATAACGAACTAGTTAATGGATGTTAATGGGGTTTATAAACCAACTTATAATGGAAGATAAGTTGCCCTCTGGAAATGTGTTACAGTTTGCTATTGAAGCCATGGCCCATAGAAAGTTCGTTGATTTACCCATTAATAATGGTGATTTTCCATTACAAACCTTTACCAAAGGGTACATCCCGGACATGAATTTTGAGTAATCTTGAGAGATCTGGCGGTTTTTCATACGTTTCAAAAACACCTAACCCATCCCAGCGGGGTCCCAGTTCAGGTCACGCGTCCCATGGCTGGTTTTTTTGGAATTGGCGCGACAGTCCGGAGCAACATTTGGGATGGGATGCTCAGATGTGTCTTCAACGACGCTGGTTGTCGCAAGCTGAATGGAAAGCGGACTGAGGAAATCTGTGGAATGGTGAGGTCATGACTTTTAGACTCTTAAGAGATTGGGAGGGACTGGCTAGACACCTCAAAAAAGGGGCTGTCACAATATATATATATTATATTATATATATATTATTATATTTTAACATAACACAGATATTGGACTCTTAGTTTCCAAAAGAGTATGGATTATGTATGGATTGAACGTATCACTCTCCATCCACTGCAGCGTGGGATTGGCAAAGTCTCAAGATGTCCCAATTGTTATTGTCGCGGACAGCTCTGCCTTCACGAGAGGTCAGAGCCAAGAAATGTCTTAATTCGTCTAAATATGTCCAAATGCCAGTGACGAACTGGCATCCCTGAGTATCTTGGTTGGCTACAGGTGTACCAAGAACAAGCCAGATGGTTGACGCTTCAGGTAACGATTGTGCATGATGCTGTATTGCCTGGCTCACCAAGAACTAGGGTTGACGACTGCGGTGCTCATCTTGGGGTAGATTCTGCACATGTTGTCCCCTTGTTTTGTGAAGTGTCTAGTTTTGTTACAGCTGCCCAGGTACTTCTGACATAACTTGCCTGTGCTCAACCACTGGAAGTAAAATGATGGAGCTGCACATACTTTTGCTACATCTGGCAGAATTTGAACATTTGCTGATAAAAGATTTGAATGATGAAGAAACTTATTATTTGTTAATAAATCAATATTTATGTACTGAATATGTTGTGTTTCTGCAATGCCACATTCGAAGATATTCTAAGATCGAAGATGTACCTGTGCACAATGAGTTACGGCCGGAAGCACGATCTCAGAATTGGGATACAAAACTGCTGTTTTAGCCATGTGAAAATCATCAATTTCATTTGGAAAAGTCATGTACACAAGTATGTTCGGTGTACGTATATATATATATATATATATACACATACACATATTGTCTGGTGGTCCCCCTTCCCCCCCGAGATGGTGATGGTCCCTATATGTATATGACTATATGTAAGTTGTGTATATATATATATATACACGTGTAAGTAGTGTGTGTATGTGTATATATTTATATATACACATGTGTGTTTATACGTATGTAGTATGTGTATGGCACTGAACACGAGTCGAGATGCGGGACCATATAATGTTTATGAATATATAAACCTATGTGTGTGTGTGTGTCAAAGATCATCAAACCAGATAGGTTTGAGGCCATTTTGGTACGATTTCGATACTTTTTATACCCGAAAAGGTGAGAAATCCATGTTGGAAGGTTCCTTCCTCGGGGGTCAATTGAGCAATGGCTTCTAAACTCCGGTTCGTTCATGATTATATTATAGGATATTGTAGGCTTTATTATACTAACCAATATCATAATCATAAATTATACATATATATGTATATATAATCTAATCTATTATCATATAATATTTTATAATCTGATATAATCTATATGTTGGGGAACATCACCATCCATGAGCCAACCTTGCTCAATCCATGCCCAATTTCTGTCATCATCCAGCCTTAATTTGTGCACGTTGCCACGCCCCGATTGCCGTCCCAAAATGGTGGGCCAGGTGGGTGGAGGTTAACCAGTGATTTATTGGTGTTTGTTCAGATACAGATAAACATACAAACACAGAGATACACACACATATATATATATATAATTATATATATATATATGCAATCACATAATATTAAATACAATATGTAATCATATATACATATATATATATTACCTATACCAATATACTACAAATAACTCTGGAACTGTGTATATATAATATAGTACTACAATGTTGAACTGTACAATACATATAGATTTTGTTTCATATTTCCAAATACATTCAATAGTTTTATCATATACAGATACATTAATTACATTGCATTACATTACATACATATGGACATGTATCTGGAAGCCTCAAAAATCCCTCGGTTTTTCGCGACCGCGTCAGGGTCGGTGCGTTGGTTTGTTTTTTGTGACCGTGACGGCGTCGAGGCGTCGAGGCCGAGATTCGGCCGGGGACTTCTTGGTGAGACGAGTAGATACCCGAAATGGTAATGGGATGGTTAATGTGTTAAATGGATATTAAATGCTAATAGATGGTTAATGGGATTCATGGATATGAATGGTTAATGGATGTTAATGGGATATATGGGATTCATCCGAAATGGTAATGACTGTTACAGTTTGTGAACTGGAAAATGGCCCAGTCGAAATAGTGAGTTTTCCCATTAAAAATGGTTGGATCTTTCCATAGTTTTTTGTAAACGTTTACCAGAGGGTATCTCCAATTGGTGCCCCAGTTTGTGGTTTTTTAAACAGGTGGTGCCCCAGTTCGTGCTAAGTTGGTAAAGAGTTCACTCCAATTTCACGTTTGGGTTTATGGTATCTATATATATATATATAGAGATTGTTACTTTGTTTAAAAAAACAACTTCTGACTCGGGGGTCACCACCTTGTATAGGACGAATAGGAAAACAGTTGTTGTTTACCAGATTTACAAGCTATTTTTTAAGAGAAATCCAGATCGGTGGTGGTTTGAGCAACCAAATTACGGGTCGAACTCAGGGATTCAGTGACCACTTGGGCTGGGAGGTTGTTGGGTTTGCAAAAACAATGGCTATGTCAATCTTGGATGGGTACAAACTAATCCATACTAGTCTTTTGGCATCAATGGGATTATCTACGTTCAGCAGCTAATAATTTTAAGTTTTGCAGGTATCTAAGATTGGCACTGATGGGGATGATCCAGATACCCACTGAAACGCTCAGAGGGATCTGGATAGCGACTGCCGAAGATGTCCGAAAAAACATCATGATTCATACAAGGTGGTGCCCCCCAGTGATGTTTGTTGGTTTATAACCTCCATTAAGTATGGGTATATCTACCATAAACCCAAGCTATTGGAGTTATAAACCAACTTAGCCAACTATGGGGCACCAACTTGTAGTGGGGGAACCCGAAAAAACCCATGGCCGTAAATTTTCACATTGGGAATGATTGTCATGAATATCACATGGACATCTGTTGAAAAAAAGGGCTACTCCCCAAACTTGGTGCGGTCCATGCCTTGAAAAACGGACAGTTCAAGCAATAACCCCCCAAAAACTTAGGGGCAAGAAAAAAGGAACATACAACTGGGTGGGGATCAAAATTGGATTAAGATTGATTCTCACCTCAATATCAATCCTGTGTTCCTGATTTGTTGATCACTGTACCCCAATGAATTTTCCAGACAAATCACATCCGGTAAACTTTCAGCCACTCCTTTCATTTTGAACCCCAAGTTGCAACGGTCCTATCCACGGCCCCAATTTGGCCCCATTGCTGGGGAAAAATCGCATGGCGTCCTGCAGATTTTCTCTTAAGCCCGGTAGATCCAATCGTTCCACAAGCCGAAATGACCAACGAAATGAAACGCTTGGGACTTAGGTGATTTTCCTGTTGCGTTTTTAGGGAATGTGCATGGCTAACCAGTGACTATCAGGTACATTGGTGCCCGGAAATTGCCCATAAAATGGACAATCGTTGGAGCATTGAAGATCAATTCCTGCAGTGCCTTGCTTTTTCCCAACCCTTTTGGCTGACTCCTAGGCTTTGAATGTGAAGCATGGTGCAACTCAGTTCATTCAGTTCATTCATTTATTGGTATTGTAAATGTTCATATTTTTCAGACTACAGTATTTTTGGGGTCAATGTTGGGAGATGTATCCACCATGTCCAGTTTCTTCTGGAACCACATTTTGACACCTTGGATCATGGCTCCCGAAACCGGACCACGGAAACTGACACAGCAAAGCGCAGCGAATTTGACCCAGGTAGCATCCGCCGGGGTCAGTGCACCGGATGCGGTTTGGAGAATAAAAGGGAATGCTTACATTTTCACATAGGCTCAATCACATTCATTTCAAGATAGAGAATTGTAAGAGATGTGTTGTAACCGGCTTCATGATGTGTGTGTGTGTTACAATCATTGATAGAGATGTTAGAACCGGAGAATTATAAGATATGTGTTGATAGAAGAAGCATGAAGAAACAATATACGTAAGACATCATTGATCTTCTATCAACAAAAGACAACATCAAAGATCAATGATGCCAATGATGCGTCAGCAACATCAACATCTGAGAGTGGGGCGCCATGGTGATACCACTTCCAGCCAACGAGAGCATCAATGCTCTCCCCGATGAGGCGGCTGCCGTTTGCCTTCTGCGGGAGATTGTCCAGGAAAACCACTTTAGGACCTTGAGGATTTGGCTTATTTTCAGACCAATAACCATATATGTAACAAACATACTGTAGACTATTGTAGATGATTTTTAGGATAGGGCATTATCCCAAAATGATTTTTTTGGCTTGCTGTTGGTGATGAATGATTGGAAATCACAAAGACTATCGAATCGCTGCAGGATGGATCCGAAGTGACAGCACCAGAAATCCAACAATTCGCCTAGTTCTAAAGCAACTTACCGATCTAGGGTCGCCTTCCATTCATGTCTGATGTGGGAATGACTGAATGCTTTGCATTGCTTTGCCCAGTACAGTAAGTTCTTGAATGTCATGACCCAAGAAGTTTCAGCAGAAAGTGTGCTCAGTAGAAATTGTGCTTAGAAGCGAGATGCACATCCTTTACTCATTGGATTGGTTTAAGGGAACATCTACAGGAAACCATGGTTTTTACCACCAAATATAGGGATTTCCTGTAAATTTTCCCATCATCCAATTCTATGATTTACACAATGTTCTCATTTGGCGAATCATTTCAACATCGCCCTTAAACTTGTTCTGCGTCTGGCTTTCTCAATCCACTGAAGTTCAAACCTGGTACTGGAAAATCTCAAATCTCCGTTGTGTTTGGCTTCCACTACCAAATTCTTGAACCCTTAAAAACCAGCATAGAAGCCCCAAAAATTGGCTTTCGAGGATGATCTTTCTTGGAAAATCATAAAATGGAAATCTGGCCATGTTTCAGGTTCTATGGCCATATGGGCCGTGTTTTCGTGATTTTTCATGGGTATATCCTGAGAGTGATGGCCCAATGGCCTGTTTTTGTTCGGCCACTGGCAGGGACGGCCACTACTGGTGGAGGGATCAGGGTTTGATTTTCACGAGGTGATTTGAAGATATACAAAGGGCCAGGATACCCGGCCTGGTAAACGTTTACATCACTATGGAACATCACCAGGTTTCATGGGAACATCCACTATTTCTATGGTCATGTTCAATAGCGAACTGTTAAATTACCAGAGGGTAATGATTATGATTATGATTATATATTATGTTACGCGGTACATGCTCATGGGATTAAATAATATTAAATATTGATGTGGTAAATCCACGTAATTTCAAAGAACTAACATCAATTATATAGCCTACAAAGTGGGGCCCCCTAGCCCCCTAGATAGCTAAGTTGGTTTATAACTCCAATAACTATGGTTTATGGTACGCAAATAACTATAGTTACTGGGGCGAATCTAAACCAACTAACATCACTGGGGGGCCCCACATTGTATACTGGGACCTGAAGGGAGGACCAAGGCTTTGGCATAGGCTGTTCTTCACCGCAAAATCCATGCTGCCGCTCCACTGACCTTACTAAATTCCTGGCGGATCATCATCACCATTCTGTGGCTCCAAAATGCTAGGACAATCACGAATCTGGGTAAATTATAACGACCTCACTGTTCTCCCTCACTGGAATTCATGGTGAATGGATAGGGGAATTATCCCCAAATGGCCGAACTATTCAGGTTAGTGAAATATTATAATTTACCCCTGATTACTAATTACTAAACCGTCCCCCTAAATAATAAACACATGGAGGAAGTCTTTAGTATCAGATGGTATTTCAGTATTTAGTATTAGGGTGCGAAACTTCCCCCTGATGTTAAATTCAACATCTTAATGTAGAAAAACAACAGAAACTGTTTCAAAGTCGATTGAATGTCCTTTTAAAATCTAATATTGCCAAAAATTGGATTTCAAAGCTTTCCCCAAATATTGAGTTAGAAGTTCAAAATCGATTTCATTTCCTTTCAACACCTAATTTAAATATTGCCAAAAATGGGATTTCGATGCTTTCTTCTAACATTATATAAACTAAAATCCTTGATATATCTGTTTTGATCTTAAAAGACGGACGCTAATAGAAAAAAGGGTTGACTAGTTTTTATTATTAGGGGGTGAAACCCACAAATGGGCCCTTCATGTTTAAAATGTTTTTTTAATGGAATCAATTAAGCATATTTAAAATCAATTTAGTCAGTCTGAAATTTCCCAAAATTTAACGCTGACCCTAGTTTTTTAGTATTTGGGGTACGTTTAGTAAAACGGAGGTAGGGATTAGTGGGCGGGTCAAAATTTGAGAGAAAGGGAACCACAGATGACTTAGTCATTCGATAGTTCTAGGAGGGTTATAGTTCTAGGAGGTTATACAACCAAATATGTTTGGGGTCACAAGCCACAATGGGAATCCCTATGATCCCAGCAGTATTTCAAATTCCATGACAAGGTATTCACGGTCACACGGTCACACTACGTCACAGTGCTCCAATGGCGTGTGAGGTCGTGATCAAGTTAGCTCTATAAATTTGGCTGGTGATTTTCCATGGCAAACTGTTAGTCATACCCAGATGGTAGCTCTATAAATTTGGCTGGTAAAACCATGCCACATTATTGATTTGGGCATGGGTCAGTTGTTAGCTATTACCATAGGGGGGGGAGTTTCTAGATCAATCCCAGCGACTTAGGGTGCCATCCGGGATACCCGGCCTGGTAATTTCTAACAAAAAGCTATTGAAAATGGCCATAGAAATAGTGGATTTACCCATTGAAAATGGTGATTTTCCATAGTTTTGTAAACGTTTACCAGAGGGTAAGCATTTTTGGTTTTGACCATGGTTTTGACTCAGCATTTTTCATAGCGGGGAATCTCCTCGATGTTTTGGTGAGGTGGTGATCAAGTGGTGCGTCATTGGCCTTTGGATCTTCTCCTTCGTCTTGGCCCTCTTCGCTCCCTTGAGCAACTTGACTTCCAGGAACTTCCAGGGTGACCTGAGGCAGTAGAGCTTGGGCCCCCCGTTGTGATGTGAACGTTGGTTTAGATTCGCCCCAGTAACTAGTTCGTTATTTGCGTACCATGTTTACCATGGTGAAATTGGAGTTATGTGAACCCCAACTTAGCTATCGAACGGGGGCCTCACATTGTATGGTTTGATACATTTGTTGGGGTTGGTAAGCCACAAGAACGGAACGTACCTTCTATGCTCATGTTGTTTTTCTCTTGTGTTCCTGGGGTTAAAAATCACTTGTTGATACCTTTTGCTGATGGTGAAGCCCGCCCAACGTTGTCACGAACCTTGTTGCATCTGGAACCCCATGGGTATCCTGCGCGATCTGCAAGAGGCCACAATGTCTTGAGGATATGACCAGTTGGCGTCATAAATGGCATGATGTGGCCATTGTTTTGGAATCTCTAATGTCATATAATAACATATAATATTTATGTATACCTATAACACATGTCATATTATTTCATACTAGTTCATACATCATAGACATACGTGTATATTTTACACATATATATATAGATAGACAGAACCACATACAGACAATGTATACCAGTATAGTTACAGAAATCGGGCATTGAATTGTATAGACGATCATAGATGTTCTAATTGTCAATGGCTGGTTGACAAGCAAGAATACGCACCCGCATTTGTCACTACTATAGGGAAACATCGAGAGCTGGTGATTTTGTTGTTGTTTTTTTAATACCATTTTTTTTTGACAAAACGACATCATTGTTGGCATGAGTCAAAACAAAAAACATCGTGGACGTGAGTAGATGATAACGAATTCACTAGATATGATGGGAATTGTAAGGGTAACTACATATATATATATATATCCAAACCTAGCCTTAAACTTTTCAGGTCAATATAGTGAACTATGAATTTCCAGATCAGTTTGGTTGCTGCAATCGCAACATGCAGAGTATCTTAAGCTTTGATGAAGGTAGGTCATCACCATTTTTGCAAACGTGAGCCATTCCGAATCATGATTGGTTCAGCTCCACAAAAAGGTACCATTTGGAAAATTAAGATAACTATGGAATATCATAATGTCCAGTAGGCCAAATGAAGTGAATAAATGTAAATAATCCTAGGTCATTCTCCATAGCTATATTAAATGACCAGAGGAGAACCTCAACTAGCAGACATATTTCTGGGATATATGGCTCAGCCTGCAGTCCATTGCTGTTTCATATCCGTACTCTAATTTTGTACATGTGTTTCCTGTTTCGCAGGGATATTCGTTGCTGATTTTGGGCTGGCCCTGAGGTGTCCTCAGTTCGCTGTCAGAGCCCCAGTCTGACACCTGTGACAGTGGTGACCCTCCGATTTTTGCAGCTTGATGCATGCATATGCCAACCAAGACTGCCCACAATCACAAGAAACAACTGAAACACTGTCTTTGGTCTCCGTGCACCGACATTTTTTTGAAGACTGAGACATGATCGCTTTGTTACACTTTGTACAGTTGTAGATGTAGACTGATGTAGTAAGTAGAAGCTCCATCAGACACACAATATATATATATATATATTATTTTTTTTTCAAAGCTGTATACGTTTTGTCAAATCATTTTAGAAGCAAGCCTTCGAAGCCGTGAGCCCAGGGGCTTGGCATTTTTTGGTACCTACCTTCTGGCCGAGGAGGGAAAATTAACCGAGAGATCCAAGCTGTCTACACCAAGAATAGAAGGGCTGATTAGTTGATCGCCAAGAATGAACAAACATCTTTGATTTGCATGGCCGTCATTTGTTTACTTGTTTGACACATAGCATTCAATAGCAATTTAAATTTATTCGAGTCTATTTTCGGTCAATGCAACAAGAATGATGATAAGGTTCCATGTGAAAAATCATCCAACACATATTGCGAGACATACTAAAGTCATTAGAATCTCCAGCATCATGATGATCAGGATTAGTTTTCGTTTGCATTTGAGGACTCTGAAACAAAACACTGATGAAATCGGACACTCATGATACTGGCGCCCCTCGGGTGCCCTCTGATTTCTCAGGACCCACAGATGAGCACCTGTTTCTTGGAAAGGAATGAGTGAGGTCATGATGTTTTGCCAGAAAAATCTTGTAACCCTCATTTTTAAGAGGGAAACGTGGGGAAATTATGAGTAACCATAGTAGGGGTAGGAGTATGGGGTAGGGGTAGGAGTAGGAGCAGCAGCAGCAGCAGCAGGTGGTGTTGTTGTTGTTGTTGTTGCTGTGCTTCTTCTTCTTCTTCTTGTTGTTGTTCTTGTTGTTCCTGTTGTTCTTGTAGTTCTTGTTGTTCTTGCTGTTGTTGCTCTTGTTGCTCTTGTTGTAGGAGTAGCAGCAGTAGCAGTAGTAGCAGTAGTGCAGCCCTGGATGCTTTTGTGATTCACCCCACCATCCATTTCACTGTTTTTTTTTTTTGTTGCGCTTCCTCCGCCCCTTAGCTAGATCCTGGAAGCGGGAGCATTTGCTCCGTTTTTCAACAATGTTTAGTTGACTATATCACATATTTGTGTGTGTGCGCGCGTTTCTCATTGTATTTATTTATATATATATATGTATATATATATATACATATTAACATAATATATATACACATATTAATATATGTTAGGTTTATCAAGATGAAACAATTTCCTAGGTGGGATGCAATTCCAAGTGCATCCCTAGCACGCTCGGCAATGGCATCGCCAGGTTATCAGCGCATTCGTGAGACTGCACTTGGTCAGTGCTGTGGCACTGGCGGTTTGAGGACCCCGGGGGCGTGCGCCTTGTTATATATATATATATGCTTTCCTGCAATGAAGAAATTTAGCAGTTTAACATATAGTTTACGTGATGTATAATAATGTATATCCCAATATTACTGTTGTTTGAGCTGCCATTAGCCAGATTTGGGCCAGGCTTGCAATTTGATGATGTTTTTTAGGAGGCCCAGGTTTTGGTGCCTGATGTTCTTGGTGGAAATGGGGGTTTCCACTTCATGAGTGTTCCAAACTGAAGATGTTGATACCAGATGTTTGTCGTGTGGTTTTTCAAGTTGGCCTTTTAAAACGGCCGGTTTTCCATGCGCGGTTCTTCTGGTTTTCCATCCTCGCTTTGGATGATCACTCAGTTCGCAGAGTATACATACGGAGCAGAAAGTGAGACGAAACAAATTGTATTCATGTCGTACTTTTGAAAGATGAACGCAAAAGGGTGCTTTACAATTGAAACGCAGGTGGTTGCACCTACGGCAGGTGGTAGACATTGCCCAACATCTTTTGTCTTCTGCCCTGCAGGGTGCAGCTCTTGGAAAATTGTCTTGCAACATGGTGAATCTGCCTGAGCCACCTAATTTTCAACGATCTATTGATTGAACCATAGGTTGTATCATGTCACATGTTATATTATTGGACACTGTTCTTTTAGCCACGCCACTGTCTTTTTCTTGTTCAATCATTAGTTTATATCATCCCACTTCAAGTTTTTAGGAGCGCAAAGGAAATCTGTCAAATGAATGTTCCCCCTTGGTTTTATGACAAAAAAAACATAAAGTTTGACCCATCTGTTGGTGAAATATTGTGATGGAATATGATGGAACATGATGGAACATAATACAGGAATACATTATTTACTTCTGTTCAGTATACTGACACTATCACATACTTGACATGTCGCCAGCGCTGTCAATATTTGCAAACATTGTATTGTTTTTGCTCTACATGTGTGCATATTGTATGAACATGGTTTGTCATTGCACATATTTGTTAATTCACATATTACGTATACGCTGTTTTATATATACACTTTCTTTTAGTATATGAATAGTTTGAAAGTATAGATTTGATTTGTATGTTTACATCCACAAAACAAAAACAGGCGTATGTCATCAGGTTCCCATTCACCACCTCACTAAGGTAATCTGCAATATGCTGCATATATGCGGGGTAGTAATGATGAACTTACCAATGCGCACCCGAAAACTCCCATCATATATATATATATATATATTTTATAGATGTATCAAAATGGTTGGATTTGGCTTATATACCGATTTAAGTGCATGTGTTTTTGTTTGAGACGTTGTTTTTTTTGGCTGGCTCTCTTTCTCTGTCTCTGTTTGATCTGTCTGTCTCTGTTTTTCTCTCGTTTCCTTTTTTATGTAATCTACTATAGATATACACACGCATGTATGCAACCCTAGTCTTCACCCTTGGTAGTTCAGGCTGTGCATTAGATCAATGAAAGACTTGGGTATAGGTGGGCCATTCCTACGCACCCCGCCTATCGGCATATCTAGTTTTTTTTTGGGTCGGGCCATTTTTTGCAAATTGAATTGGTTGGTGAGGGGAAATGCCAACTCATGGTGTTATGGACTGTGATAATCCCCTTTTCAAACATTACTGGTTGGTGGTTTGGAACCATTTTTTTCTCTCCATATATTGGGAATAATAATCCCAACTGACTAATATTTTTCAGGGGTTGAAACCACCAACCAGAAAACCTTCCTAATCTCAAATGTATCGTGTAGTATAATTCGCTGAACAAGTAACTATCAAACAACACAATGTTTTTCACACTGCTCACTTTTGAAGTATATATAGAATGAACCATTTGACGGTGCAGTTCCGCTTAATGATGCGGAACTTTGCCATAGCATGTACCATGGTTTTACCCAGGAAGATGATCCAAGTCAATACCATATCAGTTTTATATTATGCGTTTCCCCTATGATATCCCTATTTTAGATGGTTGGTGCCTTTCGAAAGATGAACTAACCCCAACTATATAAACATTATATAAAGATATCCATAGATATTCATATATATATATACATACATATATTAAACATATATTTATAAGATTTTATAAGCCCTCTATTACGCACCGATTTTTTCCATTGAACTTAGAGGCATCTTTCCAATTTCGAGACGCGCAGCGGCGCAGGATGTTGATGCCGTTCTTCCTCCTGGGTGCCATCAACTCCTTTGTGGACGGCCTTGCATTAATCCAGGCGCTTCTGACATAACCTGACAGCGTGACCGGATTTGTTTCCCGTTATGGAAAAACATTTTTTTTGGGGGTGCCTAAAATGGTTAGTACTAGTGAAAAACGTGGTTGATAATGGTTACTAGTGGTTACTAGTGGTTGATGGAGATGTAGCCCCAAATTGCAAACATGGAATAGTCTACTGTGGTAACTAGCTGGGATTCCTATGAAACACTGTAAATCATAGGATTGGAGATAAGCCATCAATTGGTGCAGGATTTCTCAACCACAGTATGAGGGGAAAAGACATGGAGATATCGTGAGAGTCAAAAGTTGGATTTTGTTTTTTTCGGACATGGGTTTGATCCGTTGATAGGAGGGATTTTATGGTATTGATAATGGGGATATTGTAATCAACAGTTGGATGGTATGGTTAGCATGATACACCTGTTGATTGTATTTAATTGTGTCAAGGTTCTCTTTTGAAAGGGTTCTTGCCATACCATTGTACTTGGGAATACCTCATGATGGAGGAATAGCAAAACCCATTTACCATGCTTTGAGGATCGCACATATTATTCAATAGTGCGTGTTTTCGGAAAATTATTGAGATGAATTATTCCATTCGCCATCCCCCACCGTGACAAAGACATGCTGACAAAAAAACTGAGACGTATGTACCTTGACCTGTATCCTGACTACATGTTTTGACAGTATTGTAGTGTCAAATCCGGATTAATAAACCATAGTTTTTTTAATTAGGGGGGAACTTCTCCAATAGTCATAATCTGATACTGCAATTGTACTCACCCAATTAAGCAGCCTAAGGGTTTATTAATCCAGGGTTGACATAACTCTGACACGTTTCCTGACACATACTTGGACTTGGACATACACTATGACACTTAGACTGACATAGCTGTGACATGTCATCTGACCTTTAGTCTTATGACATTTATCCTAGCAAAAGGTAGTCTGGCAAAAGTTCTGGCATGCTTTCTGACGTGTATTATCTTCATCTCCGTAAATAAATGATATATATTTGTAGTCATTGATCCACAGCAATTTGTAGACACACAAATTATCAACTGCGTATACCATATATTTTCTTTAAATACATGTTTTACCAACCGCCATGTGTTGCGTGTTAAATGCATGTTGGTTGCATGCACTTTTGAAATCTCAACCTGTTTATTTGATTCTGGCATTTTTGAAGTGCTTTACCACCAAAACGAGCGGGGTATGCACTTAGGCTAGAAAGAGGTGGTGTCATTGTCAAATTGCAACACTTCCTGGTATCATTATCCAGATTTTTTTTAAATATTCATTTTTTGGGGATGAATTTAAACCGCCCGATAGGGTGATTTTTGGCGGTTCAGCCCTGCAACTACTGGGATAACGACCAGGTGGATGACCTAAGTCCCGGCTCATGGGGGTATTCCAACCATATCATATCATTTCATCATGGTTTCTCATAATTTTCTTATTGAAGAGGTTATGTGTGAAAAAATGAGATTATTTTTTTCATAAACCATGGTTTTTCAGAAAACATGAGTTTGTTTATTTTGGCCACGTGTTTTTTGAAGAACGAAGAACTCAACTGCAGCGGCAGATGGACATGTTTGGATGATGGCAATTTAAATTGGACATGATTGGACACAATATTAATATGTATATATACACTATCTATATATTATATATAGCTTGTATATCATATATATCTTATATACTTATATATTTATATATTTTACATCTTATATATCTTATATATCTTAAATATCTATTATATTATAATACATATATAAATTATACTCACAATCCGTTGGAATTGGGGAGCGCATTTTCGGACCGATTCTATTGAAATATGATTGAAAACTCATGATTTCTAAACCAATGGTAGTGATCGAAAAAGTGATCGGTGCGAAGGAAACATGTCGAATCATCACTAGCCACTGTACAACTTGATTTTAGCCTCTGGTAAACATACAAAAAGCTATCGAAAATGGCCATAGAAATCGTGGATTTACCCATTAAAGATGGTGATGTTCCATAGTTATGTAAACGTTTACCAGGAGGTATACAGAATTACGGACATGATTTCTCTAAGAGCAAGTACTTATAAGTATTTATTAATTAAATTCCATGCGTTGCCCGAATATTTACCGAGTTGGTCCCTGGCTCACTCCATGGCATGATCGCTACCGCGATCCCCGTGGATCCCCCCGAGCCGCAGATGTTCTCCAGCTACGGGTGGAAGACCTTCAACTTTATTCCAGCGACTTGGAAGTGGAAAACTGGACGCAAACCGACTGAGTTGGGATATCTTGGGATATATCTTGGGATATTATTATCGGTTTAACCAAGAAAATATGAGTGGGGACTGAAAAAGTTTCAACGGGGGGTTATATCATCAACATGTTGTGGTTAAGGTTTCGAATACCGAGGTTACACAATGTTGCACATGGTTATATACCATCACCATGGTGGTAAAATCGACTTGTTGGGTTTAAGTTGCACCAACAGAGCTTTAACTAAGCAAACATAGAACACATATAAAGACATGGTAAATATTTGCTGCCTTGTTTACCAACGAAAGAAACTATGTGACATTGAGCCTCGGGGTACACCTAGGTGATGGGCGTTATTCCTAGGTATGTGCCTGGTTAGACACAACTAGCTCTAACTCTAGTATTACTAGTGTATATCTGTATAATGACAATAATGATTAAATGATTATTATATATCATTTCTACTACAACTACCGTATACTATTTGGTGCTCATGTCTATCCCAGCTATAACTCTACATGCCAAGAGGGAACCAGAGTTGATGTCAAGCTTTCAGGCTACATCTAGTGGTGTTTTTTTTCTGTTGGAAATGGGCAAAACTATTTGGTCACCAAAGAAACAATCCCACTCAAAAATGTTTCTTTCTATATTCCAATACCCCAAAAAGGTGAACAAAGGGTATTGGATATTTGGGAATATACAACATTCCATTACAATACCAATACCCTTTGTTCACCCATATATGGGATATACATTTGATTGATATTCACTTTATGTCCCATATATCCCTTTGACGGATTGTTGTTGACTGGAAAGGTGGCGATTTTTGTTTTGGATCGAACTTCGAAGGCGAATCTCCCCCACCTTTATTGATTCTGCAAGCCATGTTTTTCTGTCAAATATCATCTGGTTATGACTAACACAGCCATGGTATAGATGCCCTATTTATAGATGGTTTCCCTATGAAAAATGGTTATTTATTCTTTTATATCATCTGGTTATGACTAACGTAGCGAACTGGAAAATCCCCCAAAAAAATGGAGGATCCCTTATAAATGGAGGTCTCTAGCTGGGAAAATCATCTATTTCTATGGGCCATGGCTGCCATGGCGAACTGTTAGTCATAACCAGAGGGTATCACTCATTGCCCGCAGCTTTTGATCCACTGTACGATCTGCTTTGTGGTATGGCTTGTTGTCAAGAACAGCCAAGCCAACTCTGGGGAAACCAATGATAAATCCATATAAATCCATGATCACGGTGATCACAGTGATCACTATGAAATACTATGAATCATTCATATGTGATGTTTTATTTATGTAATTGTTGCTACAATTTCAGTAATTTGTCAAAACTAAATGTATCCAATATACTTATGTATATATACTTATATGATATAACAGGATATAACATGATACAATATATATATATATATGTAATGTCAACCCCGGATTAATAAACCATGGTTTATTAATTAGGGGGTACTCCTCCAATAGTCATAATCTGATACTTAAACGGTACCCTCCCAACTAAACAGTCGTTAGGGGTTTATTAGTCCAGGGTTGACATTAGACATATATATATATATATGGTTGGTGGTTTGGAACATCTGTTATTTTCCATTCAGTTGGGATTTTCATCATCCCAACTGATGAAGTCCAGGGGTAGGTCAACCACCAACCAGTCATGGATTGTTATCGCAGCTATTTCTGGTTGGTGGTTTGGAACATTTTTTATTTTTCCAAATCATCCCAACTGACTAATATTTTTCAAGATGGTTAAAACTACCAACCAGATTTGGTTATAGACTAGCCATTTTGGGAATGGTCAACATAGCACCTATTTCTGGTGAAATTGGAGGATGGTGCAAATGGCATTGTTTTAACCATTTATAGCCAAGGATCTAAGGAACCATAGAGGAATATAGGATCATTAGTATCATATATTGATCTTATAACCAATTTATAGAGGAATATTTTTCACCACCATTACCATTGAAGTATAAATCAACCACCAACCAGATATATATGTCAATTTGGGACATTGCCATGAGTGCACTGCCTTGACAGGTTGGTCAATCGCCAGGGACCCTTGGCTCAGGAGCGGAAAAGGTGCCCGTTCGTTTGCCCTTGGTTGGGCATGTGGTTTCGTCATTGGTAGCGGAGCCAGGCGAATAGGGCCTGGCTCCGACGGGTAGGAACCCGTGCCGGAGCGCCATGAGTGCGGCGTCTTCGAGCGCCGATGCCGGAGGGCATGTGAGGATGTTTAGCGGCGACAATGAGGACGCCAAGGAGTATAAGAGATGGAAAACCTGGGTAGCAAATAAGTTGCTCACTTTGAGCGACAAGGTTCCGAAAGAGGCTCATGGAGCCTACGTGTACACTCTTTTGAGTGGCAAGGCCTTAGAGTGTGTGGAGCACCTGGACCCTGCCGAGTACCAAAAGGAGGATGGACAAGCTGTGTTGTTCAAGCTGCTGGATCAACGGTTCCCTCAGAAAGACAACACAGACGAGATGGCAGAGGTCCTGAGTGCGGTCTTCTCCCTGAAGGCGACCGAAGGCGAGTCGCTGAAGACTTGGGTGAGTAGGGCATCTGAACTCTTCGACAGGTGTCAGAGGAAATGCAATGTCTCACTCCCGGAGGAGGCACGGGGATGGATAGTGCTCAGGCGATCAGGCCTGAGCGAGGAACAGCAGGCGGTAGTGCTTGCCAGATCCCTGGGAGTGCTAACAAGGGAGGAAGTGAGTCGGGCCATGAGGTCGTGCTACCCCGACTTCACTGCTCCTCGCAAACGAGCACTTGGAGCTGGCATGGTTGAGGACGAAGTTTTCCTCGAAGCCTCTGGTGATCTAAGTGAACCTTGGGATGAGGGTGAAACCTTTGAAGATGTGGAACAGTTCCTTGCTCAGCATGAAATGGTTGAGGTAGAGAATGATGATGAGCCCGAGATCTTCGCAGAGCGTGACGTAGCCGACGTCATGGCTGTCTCTTGGAAAGAGAAACGCAAGGAGATCACCAAGATGCAACGAAATCGGCGTTTTAGCCAAGCCGCGGATTTGAAACGTCAGTTTCGGGTCGAGGTGGAGGAGATCAAGAAAAAGACTCGTTGTCACCGATGCGGAGTCATTGGCCACTGGAGTCGAGAGTGCAAGCGGCCCCGAACTGAGGGCAAGAGCAGCGGCAAGGGTGTTCCCTCTGGCTCGGGAGGTCAATCCACTGCCAGGAAGGAGTCGGGAACGGCCTATGTGGAGCACTTCATTGCTTCAGTTGGGGCCCCTGTCACCATGATCGACAGACTGCGAGACCGACTGAGTCACACCAAACCTACTGAGATGCAGGAGGTCAACGAAGCCCTTCTGGTTTCGAATCCTGGGTTTGGAGTGCTGGACAGCGGTTGTGGCAAATCGATCATGGGGAAAAAGACTTTTGAGGGCTTCGTTGAACTGTGGAAGGCTCAGGGTATTCCTGTTCCAGAGCCTTATGCAGAGACCAATCATTTTCGATTCGGCAATGGACAGCGTGAGACTTCTGAGATGTCAGTCAAGGCACCGGTGGTTCTGGCTGGTAAATCTGGAGTTGTGAGAGTGGCCCTGGTGAAAGGAGAGGCCCCTCTGCTGGTGTCTCGAAAAGCTTTGCAATCTCTACAGGCCAAGCTGGACTTTTCCAAAAACGAGCTCACGGTCTTTGATAGCCAGGAAGTGATTCCCCTGCAGGTGAACAGCGCTGGACAGTATGTGGTTCCACTGCTTGGCAATGCCGTCGAGAAGGCTCCTCCTTTTGAGGAAGTGATGATGTCCGAAGCCGCCGTTGACAGTGAACTCAGTGTCAGGGCAGATGATCCTGCCGATGATGCAGCAGCGCCGCCTGAGACGACAGAGCCTACAGTTTCCGACACCACAGGAGACAATGCAGTCTTGTCCAAATGGGAAATAGATCACTCCTTTTTAGATAAGGCAACAACCACTGGTAAGCAGGGCCCCAGCTGGAGGAGTGTAAGACATAGAATCATTGTGAATCGGGATAATGGGGAAGTAATCCGAGATGAATCAATAGATCATAACTTGGGGAAGCACATGTACCATCAGCCATTGCCCAAACATGTTATGCACACTCGAACAACCTTTTCGTTTATCCCTGAGGAGAATTCACAGGTGATTTCTGAGTGCCTGAGTGTCCGCCAGCTTCGCCAGTTAGAGACACAGGTCCAGAGGTCACACCAAAGGCAAGAGATCTTGGCAGCAAGCTGTTCGACACTGATGGTAGCAGAAGTTTTCTCACCACCACGTTTTTCTCCTGTCGTCAGTGCCCAGGGTTTTCGAGCAGTGTCGTTTGACATCAAGAATGGATATGATTTCACGGTTTCAAGCGTTCGTAGGCAGGTGAAAGAACAGTTAGCTGCAGATCCGCCCCGACTGCTGGTACTGTGTCCGCCGTGCACAAATGAGGGAGGCTGGTTTCATCTGAATAGCTTGACCATGGACCCTCAGGAGGTGTTGAGACGCAGGGCCCAGAGTAGGATGTTTATCCGTTTTTGCTGTGAACTTTTCAGGCAACAGGTGGAGCTAGGTGGCCAAGCACTGTTTGAGCACCCCTCTGGATCACGTCTGTGGACTTACCCTGAGATGCTGAAGCTGTTGCGACAGTACCATGTGGTCAAATGCCATATGTGCCGTTTTGGCCTGCGCCTGCCTGGAAGTCAGAACTTCATCCGCAAGAGCACGAAACTCTTGGTCAGTGACAAAGCCATGGAAGTGCTAGGTCGAACTTGCCCTGGAAGAAAATGTTCTCACCATGTATGTCATGATGTTGTAGCTGGAAGTCATCCCAAAGTAGGTGCAATCAGCAAGTTTGCAGGTCAATACACTCATGCCTTTGTTGAAGCTGTGCTAGACACCGTTCCAGAGTATCGCAACCAAAGCGCAGTGCTGGAGGTGATGTCTGAACCCAGGCCTAGCGAGTCCAGTGTGTCTGAAGTCCTTGCCGCCAGAACTGAGCTCCAAAGTTCGGATGAGGAACAAGTCAAAAAAGCATTGGATAAGCTGCATCGGAATTTGGGTCACCCGGCAACTCATGATCTCATTCGAATCCTGAAGCACGGTCAGGCCAGTGAATTAGCCTTGAGATTGGCTCGTGAGCACTCGTGTGACTTTTGCCGGGCCAGAATCAAGCCACATGTGCCGCTTCCAGCACAGACTCACCGTGCGACCAGTTTCAATGAGCAGGTGGGGATAGATGTCAAGTATCTTCCCGGTTGGAAGCCCAATCAGAAAGTAAAAGCTCTCAACATAGTGGATCAAGCCAGTTGTTTTCAACAGGTTATACCTTTCTATGAGGTCGAAACATCGGCACTTCTGAGGAAATTGTATTCGACCCACTGGGTTGCATGGGCGGGTCCCCCGAAGGAGCTGATACTGGATCCTGCACCAACCAATATGGGAGAGAACTTGCAATCGCAAATGGAATTTGAAGGCACCAATGTGAGACAGATCGCAGCTGAAGCGCACTGGCAGCTGGGCAGAACCGAGAACCATGGAGGTTGGTTTGCCAGAGTACTTGCCAAAATCATAGATGAACACACTCCCAATACTAGGGAAGAATGGGAAGAATGTGTCCGCCATGCTCATATCAAGAACACCATGATTCAAAGCTATGGTTTTACTCCACACCAACATGTGTTCGGTCTGAATCCAAGCTTGCCAGGGGATTTGCTCAGTGAACCTCTGCAGGTAGTTCCAGCCACAGCCGGTCTGACAGAAGCAGCACTGGCAAAAGCCCAGGCGGTTCGCCATGTCAGCCAGAGAAGCCGTAATTCGACTGCAGGACGACAAGTCTCTCCGCCGTGCCTTGTCTGCCAGACCACGTTTGACACAGGCCTTTCAGGCAGGTGATTGTGTGGCCTATTGGCGCCAACAAAAGTATCTACAAGGACAGGTCCAACAAGGTGGTAGGTGGCATGGCACTGCAATTGTTATCGGTCAGGTTGGCAGGAATCTCATACTGGCCCATCGTAGGCAGATCTTCCGATGCGCACCAGAGCAGGTGAGGCCAGCAACCACCGAGGAAAAGACTTTGGTGTCATCACCCCAAGCTGAACTGTTGGGTATCAAGGATTTGATTGAAGGAGGAACTTTCCGCAGTCACCAGTTTGTGGACTTGGTTCCAAGTTACTATCCAACTGCAGCTGAAGGAGATGCATGCGTTTCCACGTCCTCACCACCCGATGTACAGGCAATGCCACCACCTGGAGATGCATCCAGTTCGGAAGTAGTAGCAGATAAAAGCCCTGCTGCCCCCGAAGAGATATCATCAGGTGTGAATCAGGATCCCGAGCCAGAAGAAAGTCAATCAATGAGTGATGCACCCCCCGGAGACAGCATGCCAGCAGAGTCTGCCAGCAGTCAGTACGGTCCTATTCGTAGGCGGGTTCGAGGGAAGGCGGGCGAAGCAACCATGTACCGTCCCCCTGCAATGCGTCAAGAGGATTTTGTGGAGGTCATGAGAGAGGTCATTCCCCATCTTATTGATGAAAATGTAGCCGTCTTGTACGAGACCAATAAGAGGGAGTTAGAACCGAGTCCTGAGAATGCCTCCGCCGAACCTGCAGCCAGTAGACTGCGAACAGCATCACCTGGTGCTGCTGATCGATCAACTGCAACGTCAGCCAATCCAGGTGCTGCCGAAGCAGATCAAGTGCATGAAACCCTGTCTGTACAGCAAGTCAACGAGCTGGTAGATCTGTGGGAGGAAAATCCGGATGTCGAGGTTCTCATAGCCAGTTATCTTGCCAAGAAGATGTCTAAAGAACTTTTCCCCACTGGCAATGCCCCTGTACTTCAAGAAGCAGTGGATGACTCTAAACGAGTTGAATGGGACACTCTGATAGAGAAAGGAGCCATTCGTTTTCATTTTGGCAAGGATGCTGAGAGAATTCGCAAGAAGCATCCAGATCGTTTCATCGGCAGCCGGTATGTGATCACTCGAAAGCCAGCCCAGGAAAATGGACAGGTCGATCCAAATGATCCGTCCACTTACCGTGTTAAGTCTCGCTGGTGTTTACAGGGTCACCTAGATCCAGACTTGGACAAGAAGATTGAGGAGGGACTTCTTCAGTCACCCACCTTGAGTCAAATGGGACGGAATACCCTCATGCAAATGATAGCTAGCCATAAATGGACTATGCAGCTAGGCGACATCAAAGGTGCTTTCTTGGAGTCTGGAAAGCTGGAGAGCCGTTTCCGACCGCTGTATGCAAAGCAACCAGTCGGCGGTGTACCTGGAATCCCACAAGACGCAGTCATTGAGGTGCTCGGAAATGTCTATGGACAGAACGATGCCCCGGTCATGTGGTATCGCACTTTCGACACTACGGTTACGGATTTGGGTTGGACACGTTCTAAGTACGACTCCTGTCTTTACTACTTGAGGTCAACAGAAGGATCACTGGTGGGAATCATGGGTGTGCATGTGGATGATACAGCCATAGCAGGTCAGGGTCCGTTATTTGAGAACACAGTCACTCAATTGAAAGCCAGATTTCCGTATCGAAAGTGGAGAGTGGGATCGGGAGATTTCTGCGGTGCTTTTTATCATCAAGATCCCAATACCAAGTCCATTTCCATGTCCATGCAGACCTTTGCAGAATCAATAAAGAGTGCTTACATCCCCAAAGGAGTTTCAAACGAACAGCCCCTGAATGAAAATCAGATCAAAGTTCTCCGAGCAATCAATGGAAGCTTGAACTGGTTGGCATCTCAGTCCAGACCAGATTTGTCCGTACAGACTAGTTTGAGCCAGCAAGCGTTTCCAAAGCCATGCATTAGGAACCTGAGAGATGCAAATAATGCAGTCCGTCGAGCCAAGCAACACAAGCAGCTTAGCAAAGTGTTTCCAAGCATAGCCCCTGATAAACTAACAATATGTTGTCATAGTGATGCAGCTTGGGCAAATGTAGGAACTCACACTCAAGCAGGATATGTGATTGCGTTCACCCATTCCGACCTTCACGACGGCAAGGAAGCACCTTGGGTTCCAGTAGTGTGGAAGAGTTATCGTTTAGCTCGAGCTGTCAGCTCTACTCTGGCAGGTGAAAGCCAAGCCATGAGTGTAGCAAGTGGCACAGTAGAGTGGCTGTCTCTCCTTGTGAGTGAGGCTCTGGATGGTCCAACTCCTTTGCGACAGGTCAGATCAGTGTTGTCACGTCGACGACCGCTGCTGGCCACAGATTGCAAGTCACTGTATGATCATTTGGTGAGCCCCTCGTCACCCACTGCCATTGATGATAGGCGCACAAGTATCGATGTGGTCATAATCCGAGAATCCTTGAGTACTCTACAAGGCAGCATTCGATGGTTACCCACTGATCGCATGTTAGCGGATGGACTCACCAAGGATAAGTTGGACCCAGCCGACTTACTGAGAAGTTGTGTTCGCAGTGGAGTCTATCAAATTGCACCGGAGACAGCAGTACTTGCTCGCCAGGCTGCGGAGAGAGAGCTGAGAAAAGCGCGACAATCGGAACGAACCAACACTCGTGACTCAAGAGTCCCTGAGGCAAAGTTTTGAAGTTTTTGTCCACAGTCACCGAAAGTGATTGGCATAGGGTCAAGGATCTTGGTGGGTTGTTTGTGCATGACTGTAAACGAAAATAGGTAGGGTTAGATTGCAAGCAATCCAGATACCTCTCAGTCACCGGCATTAAACGTTTGTCCTGTCTTTGCGGCCACTCCTTCGAAGTGAACTGTTGTTGCAGCCAATCACCAGTTTTTGCAAAGAAAAAGCTTTCAAGTTTTTGGAAAAGTGAATATGAAAGCTGACGTTTTGTGCACAGAGTCAGCTATGATATCACCTTTGCTGCATGACGAATCAGTTTTGTCACTCGTGCAAGCATGTCTTGGGAGAATGTTTTCACGATAATTTGTTTCAACCCTGGTTTTTGTTTTTCGTTCGGCAACCAACCTTTTTCACCAGCATGATGTGAGAGCTGTTGCACGTCACCAACCGGTGACCATCAAGGATTTTTGCCCTCGCTGACATAGAGCCTCCGTGTTTTTACCATTTCATAGCATGTCTTGGACTCAGAGTGATACCGCTGCCTTTCAAGAGATGATCTCCAAAGCAAAGGAGTGTGGCATGTGGGACCAACTGGCCATGACCATACATAGCGGTCCTCCAAGCTCTGATTTCACTTTGGTTTCCGGATCTTCCGAAGGGATGACTGATGCATCGAAACGCAGGGCCACTGAAGAGCTCGCTGATCTCCAACAACCTTTCCTGCCAGGCAATATGGGTACTAGTTTGGTCAATCGGAAGGGCAAGATCGAGAAGTTCTATGAGGCCCAGCATGAGATGGTACGAGGCATCAATGTCAAAGCTCTTCCTGAGGGTGTCCCAGATTTCGCCACGTGGGGACGTACACGAATCCAGTTCGGCAAATACGAAGGCAAGAACATGAGCTACTTGCACTTGGCCAACAGTCAGAATCCAGAGTGCTTGCAGTACAAGCTGTGGTGCACACGTCGCGTCAAGACTGCCACAGGACTGCTGAAAGATCTTGCTGAGTATTTGGTGGAACATGAGCGAGTGACCAGCAAGGGATATGCATCCGCTGGCAGCTCCTCGCCGTTCATTCCCGGCACTGATCGCCCCCGACTGCTGATCGATGGATGAGCAACAGAATATGTGCCCCAACATACTGGAGAAGAGATGGATATCTCCGAATTTTAACTTTGGAAGATTATAACCAGTGTCAATTTGGGACATTGCCATGAGTGCACTGCCTTGACAGGTTGGTCAATCGCCAGGGACCCTTGGCTCAGGAGCGGAAAAGGTGCCCGTTCGTTTGCCCTTGGTTGGGCATGTGGTTTCGTCATATATATATATATATATGGTACCCATCTGGGAATGAATCTGTATATAATCCTGTTGATGAAGCATTTAATCCATTATCAATAATCTAGATTACCATTGAAGTATAAATCAACCACCAACCACATATAGCTAATCATGGTTGTTCAGCAGTCGCCGGGCTTAGCCGGACGCCGCCGTTGAGGTGGATGTTTTGCTGTGCATATTCCTTTGTGAGTTCACCAGCAGCTTGGCATCGTGGAGGATCATCAAGATGGTGCTGCCCGTCTCCCAGCCGCCTGGTGCGAAAATGCTGGGAATTTCTGCTTGGGAAAATGGGAAGATGCTGCAGTTATGGCCATAAAAACCAGTTATAACTGGTTCTTTCTATGGGATTATACATTCTATAAATGGGGTTTTGTTAGTACTTATAACTGATAAATGGCCATAACTGTGGGAACATGCTGGAGATGGATTTTGTGTGTCGTATTGCTGTTGCAACTAGCGGTTTGGACATGTGAACAGACCATGGTGGCCGGGTGGTTGTAGTCGTGGGCTTCTTTTCGGAGTCAGCGTGCCAAGTTATGGCCATGTCGGATGTTGGGAATTCATGTGATGATTGAGTTGTGGATTTCAAAGATGTCCCAAATTCCCATTGGTTGGTTGATAAAAATAGAGGGCTTTGAAGGTTTACCCCTTTAACAACAGGTAAATGATGATAGATGGTATACCAAACCGACCCCTCTATTTTTACCAAAAGGACATTATTGGTTGATAGCCCATGTTAGTAAAAGACAATGAGAGAGAGAGAGAGACCATGTAGGTAAATTGTCTCGCGACTACCTCACTGGTTGACCAAGCCCCATGTATATGATACACGTAGGGTAAGTGGAATCATCTCTAAAAAATATTATGTCATATTTTGTCAAATTAGTCAAATGTGATGGTCTATCTTGAGTCTATCTTGATTAGTCATAAATTATTCAAACTTGATGGCTCAAATATTAGTCTGATTAGTCATTTTATGTCGAATTACCATCTGGTTATTTAACATAGCCATGGAAAATCACCATGCTATTAATAGGTAAACCATCTATTTCTATGGGCCATCTATACCATGGCTATGTTAGTCATAACCAGAGGGTATGACAAAATTACAAATTCAAGACTTAAATCTCAAAACTCAGTGGCTGAGCCCTGCGCCAATCCGACCAGCCCAATTCACAATCGGTGCCTTGAAATCTGAAAAATGGGATTTTCCCCGTTTTTGGAGAAAAATATGGCTTTCCGTTTTTGGACAAAAAACCTCAAAAATGGTAAACAAAAAATCCAGGTCTGCTATCAGCTATCCATCGAAATCTTGAAAATTGATGTTCCTATTGCTTTTGGATTTTGCAATTTTTGGGTTCGATCTTAGATTTGTGGGATGTAGACATGTTGTTCAGAAAGACAGCGTTTCTCGTCCGATTAAAAAAATGGTTCACACGTGAACGCAAACAACTCATTCAGACCTTCAATTTCTTTGAATAATTGTGTGTCTGCACAGTAGGGATATGTCGGATATGAGTTTTCAATTTCGACACAGATTTAAACGTATGTATGAAAAATACGTAGATTATACATGATCGTACTTTATTACTATATATGGTTTGGACCGGATGATTTTTTTGTTTACCCACTATTATATTTTCTGGCTGGTGGTTTCAAACTTTTTTTATTTTCCATAAGATATGGGATAATTCTTCCCATTGACTTTCATATTTTTCAGAGGGGTTGAAACCACCAACCAGTCATGGATTGTTATCCCAGCTATTTGGTAACATTTACCATCAATATACCCCAAATATTAGCATATATATACCATACATGGATCCTATGGGTTATATTTTTATATTATGATGGTTACAATATTTTACATGCTTGTGAGTCCAATCGAAAGCACCTGGCAGGTTTGAGAACGGCCGCTTGGACAACTTGGACCCAGTGCCGGGGCAGGTCTTCCAAAATGGCACGGCCCCATTTTATGTTTGCACGCCACCAAATGGCAACTTTGATGGGGAGAATGATCAAAATTTGATAAAAAATTGGCGACTCCAGTTTTTGGACTAACCCAGTTTGGTCTATCTGACTATCAGGTCTGTATCCTTCGGTTTGCCTTCCTACCCCAGAACTTCAAAGGCGTTTGCCTTTGAATGCGGTCGCACATCACACCTCCTGCGAAAGTCGTATCTATTTAAATCAGTGTTCTGCACATAAACAACGATCGTCATTGTTGTTGTGGTTGTTGTCGTTGTTGTGGTTGCTCTGGTTGTTGTGGTTGTTGTGGGTATTGTGGTTGTTGTGGTTGTTGTGGGTATTGTGGATGTTGTGGGTGTGGTGGTGGTGGTTGTTGTTGTTGTTGTCGTTATTTCAGATGCCAGTCAGTACAAACATGTCCCAAACAGTCTATTTTTTGAAGTGTGATTGGAACTACAAGGAGGGTCCTCGCCAGGATATCTCAGTGTAATAACGTGTTTTTTTGTCGTTTTGGTTGATAGGACTGCTAGGATTGTGACTGGATCCCCTTGGAAGTTATTTTTCTTTCGTCTTAATGATGTTCAAATCATCCAAGTTGAATTCTGTACTTTAGTTAAACTGACTCAAGTTCAAAAGTTTGATGAATGTATACATGTATTTGTTTCCAAACTGTGAGTTGAAATGTATCATCAAAGTTTCTTAAATTGAAACATCTGTTTCTTCTCTTACTGGTGCTAAACGTAGGGAATGGATGGGTTGCTGTGGGTTGCTGGGATGATTATTACTAGTGATGACTGGGATCATTCCCGAAGATTCCCTACGTTTAGCACCAGTAAGTAGTACAGGATGGGGCCCCCTCAATTATAAGTTGTTTTGTGACCCCATCTAGATATAGCTAGTTGCGTTTCATACACTATTGATTATTATAGTAAGTTCTTGTCGAATCCCCCATGTTCCAAAGTTCCACTGTGATACGATACGTGGAGCATCCGAGGATACCAAGAGCTACCAGGAGCTCCAGGCGTTACATCACAGGATGGATCTTCATTGGGGGTTACAAAGCAACGCGTTTAACTGAAGGCCCCCACATTGTAGGGACTTGATCTTCATTGATTCATTGATTGATTGATTGATTGATTCATTGATTGATTGATTGATTGATTCATTGATTCATTGATTGTTTCATTCATTCATGCATGCATGCATTCATTCATTCGTTCATTCGTTCATTCGTTCATTCGTTCATTCATTCATGCATGCATGCATTCATTCATTCGTTCATTCGTTCATTCGTTCATTCGTTCAATTCATTCATTCATTTGTTCATTCGTTCATTCATTCATTCATCCATCCATTCATTCATTCATTCATTCATTCGTTCATTCATTCATTCATTCATTCATTCATTCATTCGATTCATTCATTCATTGATTGACTGATTGATGATGATGATGAGGATGAGGATGAGGATGAGGATGATGAGGGTGAGGATCCTTGGCAAAACAAACTCCAAAGCAAATGGAGTTCGGATGCTAATGTTGCCTCAAAGGCACAGGGATGCTGAATACGATATGATGATCTTTGTGGTGCTTACTCTGTAATGTTCCTTGTCAACGAGGCCATGATTTTCGGAGCGCATTTTCTTCTTTGTTTGCTCTTTGGTTTGCAAAACAAAGACACCTTCAGTGACACTTGCTGCTTTAAAACATAAACCAGCTATCCGAAGTCCAACGTCAGTGTCTACGACCGGAAGTGTCAAATGATCTGAACATATGATCTTAAACTTGCTGCTTTGCAAGTACATCCACTAGCTTCTATCTTCTTCTTCATGACGTTGTTTTCCATTTTTTCCAATATCTCACGTTTGTGATCGCTCCAGGCCTCGCTCGACCCTTGGGAGGACCTGGTCCTGGAGGTCCGCGATAGATCCAGGGGCCATCAGTCCGTGGCCCTATGCTGAGCCATGACCAAAGAGGAAAAATCATGGGTAAGAATATGTAAACATAGAGATTGAACCATCAAAAATAGGGATTTATCCGATGATCCAGTGAAAACATAGAGATTGAACCATCAAAAATCAAGATCTAGCTCATGAAACCATGGAAATGGAACCAACAAAAATGAGGATTTGCAGTTGTTAATTTTGTATATCTAACTTAGCGACTTGTTGGTTGTCTGCTTAGGTGAACTGTTGGTTTCATGATATTCATCGGATGGGTTTAGCAACCAACTTGTGGTGGTTTCACCTGGGGAATCGGGATGATGCTTCCAGATATTCGTTTCGGAGTAGAACTGGAAAGCAAATTGGAACATCCACAGCTAAGTTGGGGTGAACTAATAACTCCAGTAACTATGGTAAACATGGTACGCAAATAACGAACTAGTTACTGTTGCGAATCTAACCAACAAACATCACTGGGGGGCCTCACATTGTAGGGATAGGGGAAACTTCCATTTCTGGGGTCAAAGATGGTCAAAACCTGGGATTTTGGTGATATTTTTCAACCCAAATGTGGCAAAATTGAATGCACATCATGTCATTTTTCGTGCCCAGTGACCCACATCGTTGTTTTTTTGGGGGCTGTCACAGCGGTGGATTTTTCGCCCATCCCAACTTGGGGTTGAAATCCAGATGAAGATAGCACCAGTTGGACTCGTCGATTGGATGGTCGAGGTGTTCCTTCCCCAGAAAGCCCTGAGGTGTTCCTATGGCCGGTGGATGATCGAGATCTATAGCAGCTATAGCAATCTCATGGCAATGCTCCTATGCTAAGCGGGGAAACTATCAACTTCATGGCATTTCATTGATTTAGCATAGATTATCATAGTCACAGACAGTAGATTGTCATAGTTTTATAGTTTGTCATAGATTATGGGTTGATGGTCATAGATTAGGATCGACTATCCTTAAGTAAGGGCTGCAACCTGCTTAAATCATCCTAAATCTACACACCACATGGTAGGATGATTTATAGATAACATACTTAGGATGATTTTGATACATATTCTGGTTGGTGGTTTGGAACATGAATTTGACTTTTCCATATATTGGGAATGTCATCATCCCAACTGACGAACTCCATCATTTTTCAGCGGGGTAGGTCAACCACCAACCAGATTAATATTAACCATCATTAACCATATAATAACCATTAATATTAACCATTATTAACAGTATATTAACCACAATGGTAGGGATGATTTTAGGATGATTTTATACATATTTATACACTATACATGGTAGGGGGAAATCACCGAGAACAGTCACCACGGGTCACCATTACCGGAGGTGTCTCGAACCCCAGCGTCAGTGTTCGAGCAGCGGACTTCAAACCGTTTCAAGGAACAGTGCGGAACTTGGTGCAGATTCTGGTGGCAGTCGTTATTAAAAAAAAACACACAAATGGTGGCTGATTGGTGGTTTCAAACATTTTTTATTTTCCAGAATATATGGGATCATCATCCCAAGTGACTAATATTTTTCAGAGGGGTAGGTCAACCACCAACCAGGTGATAATTCTGGTGACGGCAGTTGTATCACTGCTTAATACTTATAATGGCCGTAATGGTGAGAAATTGGGATATGTATAGATTAATATAGATCTATACATATATCTATAGTATCACAGTTGGTATTTTTGATACAACAACTTGTGATTTCACCAACAAAAAAATGGTGATATCATGAAACGCGAGGACCCTCCGGTGTCAAACGTGGCGAGCTGGGAAATCAGCTCGCCATGGGCATTTACAGTTGATAGTAGAAATTAATGGAACAAACATCACCATACGAGATATATCATCATCAATCATATGTATATATTGTATATATATATATTGTATATATTGTATATATATAGTGTATATTATGTATATAACATATATATATAACATACATATATATATATATAATTTATGTATCCTATGATTTTGACTTATTGGGATCTATTGGGCATATCCTTCTCCATTACTACCTTGGTTGTCCATTGCATCATCCCCCGGACCGATGGATTGTTGGAAGAATGGAAAGGTCGCCATCCAATTCTGCGTGTGATATACCCGGCCTGGTAATTTGTTACATAGTGATAGTTAATGGTGATTGATGGTTATTAATGGTGATTAATGGTTATTAATGATAGTTAATGGGATTCACCCTCTGGTAATTTCTAACAAAAAGCTATTGAACATGGCCATTTAGTTCGTGGATTTACCCATTAAACATGGTGGAACTTTCCATAGTTACGTTAGTTTACCGGGGGGTATTGAAAATGACTTTTTTTTATAGGTAAATCAACTATTTCTATGGCCATGTTCAATAGCTATGTAAACGTTTACCAGAGGGTAATCAATCATACTCTCATAATAGTCAGCTATTTCCTACACTACCTTTTTCACTTGAGAGTGATACACACGTTTGTCCTAGGTGCCCAGCCCCTTTTTTTGTGTTTGTTTAAGCTTCGTGTGACATAGTGTGTGTATGTTTATTGTACATACAGTTGCATACACATGTTGTAGACATGCTCAATATTATGAGTGATATAGGTTATGTAATTTATTGCTATATTTACAAATATATATATATATATAAGTTATAAAGGGTGATATCAGATTTGATAAGTTATAGACAAAACTGTTATATAAGTTATTTAAGTTATATAAACTTTTACAAGTTATATAAGTTGTTTACGTTATATGTACATACACATGTATTCCTATCACGCCCCGGTTCTCCCTGTCGTTCCCAGGGGCACAAGCTCGGTGGCTAGGTCCGGACCCACTGCACCAGGGTCACCAGTTTGGGAAGATGATGGGAACATGGGTGAAAACCGAACTGTTCGGGAGCAATCCATAGCAATTCTATTTCATGCTGATACTGTAACTTACCCGGCCTGGTAATTTGTTACATAGTGATAGTTAATGGTGATTAATGGTGATTGATGGTGATTGATGGTGATTGATGGTGATTGATGGTGATTAATGGTGATTAATGATAGTTAATGGGATTCACCCTCTGGTAATTTGTAACAAAAAGCTATTGAACATGGCCCAGTCGAAATAGTTGATTTTCCCATTAACAATGGTGATTTTCCAGAGCTAATTATGTTAGTTTACCAGAGGGTACCCAAGAAAATAGTTGGTTAATGGATATCGATTCCCCCAGTCTAATATGGCATTATGGTAATTTGCTGATGACCCATCCTGGTCTTGAAAAAATGTCGTTTTTTTTTATCTCCAATTTTTCGCCATGTTAAGATATTTGATTGGTGAAGTTGGAACTTCTACTACCCAACGGACTATATAATCTATTGGGGGTGAGGATAACCCATAGTAGAGAAAGCTGCAATGTGAGGCCCCCGTTCGATAGCTAAGTTGGGGTTCACATAACTCCAATTTCACTATGGTTTATGGTACGCAAATAACTATAGTTACTGGGGCGAATCTAAACCAACGTTCACATCACTGGGGGGCCTCACATTGTATGAATGACGTAGTATTTCAAGGGATGGGATAGCGGCTATTTTAACAGAACAAATCAATGGGAAATGTGGAGAAATCATCTAGAGGATGGGGCCCCAGTTCGTTAGCTAAGTTGGTGCAAATAACTATAATACCAATAGTATGATACTTATAATTATATTTAGATGGTTTTTTTTTATTCCAACTTATAGTTTTAAGGGGCCCCATCCTGCATGTGAAAGGGGAATTCCGGGACCTGGAAATTGGATGGTTCGCCAATGATGTCCTCATCAAATGATGTTCATGTTCGGCAGCATCAAACTGGGACCTGTGGGAAATCATCTATAGATGGTTGAGTACGTGAAGAGTAGTAACAGTCATTACATCAATGTGAATTTCAGGATCCTAAAATGGAGGTACGTTAGTACCATATAAGGCCATATTTTGTGGGGATATTCCCTTACATAGGCCTTATATAGGCCTTATATATTGTAGGTACCTCCAATTTAGGTTCCTGAAATGGCCATTGAATACATAAGTTATATAACTTATATAAGTTATAAAAGTTATATGCACTTATTTACTTGAATATCTTGGTATTCAAGCATGATTTGTAGAGGCTTCAAGCAGTAACAACATGGATAGCTCATTTGGTTTGTTTGAACATAGGGTCCTGAAATCTCATAGTAGATATCATGTTTCCCATTATTTGGACAAACCCAATAAGGCCTCTTTGCAGAAATTTTGTGTCAACTTGACTTGTAGGTGCTGTTGGTATACGTTGGTTATTTTTGGTTATTTTCTGGCCACGATAAGATAGATGCACCCGTGAAAGATTAATTCCTTATGTGGGTCGCATGGCGGCGTGACAGATCCCACAAACAAACAGGCACCCTGAAACGCAATCACCGGCAAGCTGGTAAATCCTCTACGCATGGAGCTTCCAACGGGATCATCATCACTAGCGGTGAGTTACCAGCCATGTTTGATTGCCAGAGACTACGCTGTTCATTTAAAGTTGGACATGTAAAAATGACGAATCCGCTAATTGAAGAGTTACATCTCTGCATTTTGTACCCAATCCTGATCCCGACCTGATTAGTTTATTCTCCACCACAGCTGGTGATTATAACAACTAAGTGGATATGTTTCCACACAGATGTTCGCAATTCTTGGTGATTTGGGATCATGGATACCATATGGGTTGAATCAGAAATGATGACTGATTTTGTCACTGTTGATTTGGCTTTGCAATTTCTATAATTATCATAAGTGTACAAATATAAAACATACTTATAAGTATAAGTATAATGTTACCATTATTGTTATGGTAGATTTGACCATTATAAGTATAAGTATAAAATTGCAATTTTAAGTGTGGCAAAGACAACGCCATTGCTTTGCCGCCATGAGGTGCCAATGTTCACCCCCAAACAGTGAGAAACTCGCAACGCGTTGCGCGCGAAACGCGCAACAACGGGACAGTCACAGTCTGTTTTTTGTGCAACATGCCATGGGTCAGTCGCATCTGGATGAGCAGTTTAATAGTCTTATGGTTTGCGATAGTGTGTATGTATATATATATATAATATGTGTTTATTTATTTATGATGTATAAATATAATTTTATAATTACATAGATATATAGTCATCCGGAAGTAGATAGAATGTGGACTGTTCAAAAGCGTTCCCAATTTTAGTGAGGATTAATTGAAATTCCATATTCTATCTACTTCATGACTATAGTTTGAAGAATAAACGCAAGTCAGCTATACAAATATCATCTCTTGCAGTGTATCTAGGATTGGCCATGGATCCATAATGACAGGGCAAGCAACAGAAATTGTAGCATCGCAAGAGCGTGAGTGACGCACAATGTAGACATGACCAACAAGATGGGTGAACAGATATGGGATTGTCTCAAAAAATTGGAACCCCAAAATCGCATCAATAATCTATCATGACTTGTGAGTGCCTTCAAAGTCTATCATCAATTGTTTCCCAAAGAAAATTGCTGTTTTGATGTATTTTGGACAAACCCATGTGTGCGATTTCCGGGGAACAGGCCATCAGTGACTAAATGCAACCTGGCGGTCAGTGGCTTACACCAAGTTTCAGCCATCCTGTTCCAGTTTGGGCGAAATTAAATTGATAGATCATTCAGAATACATTGCTATGAAAATCATCATGTTTGATAGGTAAATCAGGTAAATCATCAGAAATTATCTGATTTCATGGGCAATTTCTCCACTTTTTGTATGTTAAATAACCATAAGTATCAAGGTCAAACAGAAGTGACAGCTTTGGCCATTTGGGGAACCTCTTTGAATAACCAGTATGCCATACCATTGGACCATGTCGTGCCACATCCCACACATATACTGCTTGGTGGTTTCAAACATTTGTTTTTTTTTCCATTTCATATATGGGATGTCATCCGAAACCCATTGACAAACTCATATTTTTTTAAGATGGTTAAAACCACCAACCAGTATATATATATATATATCATTGTTGAAGATTTTTAGCTCGTATAAAGCCTCAATTGTGGTTGAGTAAACTCCCATCTACAGATGTTGGAACTCTCCATCTTGTCTTACATAAAACTCAGCACGGGATATACATCATACCATCCTGCAAACTGACATAGATGTGGAAAATCACCATTCTCTTTGGCTAAATCGTTGAAATCATCTATAAATTGGACATGAATTACATCTATGTAAAGGTTTACCCTACTGTGGATGGAAGAAATCCTGCACCACCTTGGATGGTTGAAACCCTATAAATAATGGGATAAACCACCTATCAACTGGTGCAGGATTTCTTCCATCCACAGTAGGGTTATTCCCACCATAATTCCTAGCACTTGACACAACTTCCCGTATCATTGGTGAGCCAAGTTGCCAACACATTCCATAGCGGCCCTGAAGTTGCCGTGAGACGGCTCCATAGGCAAATCCCAAGGATGAACCAAGGTAAAATGATGGAACGTGGTGGAAAAATGTTGGGAAAATGATGGAGAAATCATGAGAAATCATGAGAAATCATTGGCATGTGGAGAAAATCATCGGGGAATGTCCCATTGATCCAGGATGGACGTGGGGGATGGATCAGAATTTGAAAAAACATATAACCGGATCTGGGTTGTTTTTTATTTTGGTCATCTGTGGCTCGGAAAAGAAACTCCAAATCCTATAATGTCAACCCTGGATTAATAAACCCCGTTTACGGTTGTTTAATTGGGGGGATACCATCAAAAAGTATCAGATGAAATGACTATTGGGGGAATACCCCCCTAATTTTCATAAACCATGGTTTAGCAAAATCCGGGGTTGACATTAAGCTTGTTTGCTTTTCTCTAGAGACTATAGAGACTGGGTTCATTGAGAAGCATTTGGGAAGAAATCATTCTTCACATCGTCACAGATCGTCACATCAGGCATGTGGTAAACCCTTCAGAATTTTTAGCATCGCATCCATCCGCAGGTAACTTGGATGTTCATCCCCAATTTCAGGGTGTACCCAAGAAGTTCACCCTCTATTGGATGTTGTTTTTTCCGAAAGGGTTTGGTATTGCTGGACATGGGGCATCGCGGCATCGCGGCATCTTTCACTCTGGTCTTAGTAAAGCAACACTGACTGATCAGTTTGCTGACTCACCATGTTGCGTTTAGAGAATGATTTTTCTATATCTTAGTGGATTAAGCAATGGTAAAATTCTGGTGCCTTTGATATCTAGATTGCATTCTACTTGTAGGAATTCACTCTTTCGCTCGGCCATGGCAGTTCATCCTTGGTTCTCCAGAGCGGCTGACGAAGGTGACCTGATTGTTACACAAATTTCCATCAGCCCACTGCGTTGAGTTTTTTTATAAAGTCATATACCCTCTGGTAATTTAACGTAGCTATTGAAAATGGCCAGTTATAGTGGATTTTCCCATTGAAAATGGTGATTTTCAATAGCTATGTTAAATTACCAGAGGGTAAATTCAACATCTTCCAAAGCAAGGACAATGGAAAAAAGTGTGCTAATTTTCTGAGATTTCCAAACACAGCTGGAAATGGTCTGTCATTTGCAATATACAACTGGTTGGTGGTTTGGAACACAATAGTTGGGATGATCCAATCTGACGAACTCATATTTTTGAGGGGGTAGGTCAACCACCAACCAGTACAAATATACAGCTGAAATAAAAGTCTCCCAGCAATCCAATTGTCATCAAATCGAGCTGAAATCCAGCGGAAGATGACCGAGCTGTGGATTCACAGGTCATTATGGATGAATGTCAAGCCGGTGTGACAAAAAACAGTTCGTTACAATGTTTGGCCTCCAAACGATAGCTGCTATCTAAGTTGGTGAACATAACTCCAATAACTATGGTTTAGGATACTTCTAACTATAGTTAATGGGTTTATAAACCAACTTACAACCGGCCCCACATTGTAGCTAAGTGGGTGAACACAACTCCAATAACTCTCAAGAACTGGGATCAGTTCAGTTCATGGGGCGAAAACATACTGGGGATTTAAGAGCCATCAGTTGTTGGATCTATGGTAAATCTACAGTTGATGGGGGTTATCTAACGTAGGGGCCACCACCTGGTATACAACGGTGTGGTCACCCGAGATTTTCTGTGGCAACGTGAGTCGAGATTTGTAGAAGTGATGACCATTGCAGAAACCATTGGGCCAATGGGACCCTATAGACTGGTCTGCTTGGTGGTTTAGAACATGAATTTTATTTTTCCATAATATTGGGAATAGTAACCCCAACTGACTTTCATATTTTTCATATTGTTCCATTATATTGGGAATAATGATCCCAACTAACCCATTCATACCTGGATCCTGAAGATCATGTTCTGATTCCGTGGTCTGCAGTAAGAGGTCCGTGCTTCGAAGAAACAAGCCTATGGTCAAACAAATGATTTGTTTCCAAAACAGGTCCGAGCATGGGAAAAAAAGACAACATGTAATATGATGTTGCTGCGAGGCACTCATTAGCTCCAACCAATCAATTGTTCCATAGTGTTAATCTACGAAATTAATCTCCATTCGGGGTACGGACAAGGCAAACACGAATCTTTTGCTCGGGAAGAATGCCTTTTGATTCTGGTAAAAATGGATCCCTGTGCCAAATTTGCATTTTAGATACGACAGCCACTGACCCACAGTTTCTTCAAACGCGCCTCGGATTTGACCCACCCACAGTTTAAGGTGAACTATGGCTGAAGAGGAGATAAAACAGGGGATTCCGAAAAAAAAAAATGTTTCAAAGGTGAGACGTGACAAGATTAGATGAGATCAGATAAACTAAGACAAGATCTCTTGCGATGAATTGAGACAAGGAGATGAAGCAAGAAAAACACATGACATGACATCGACATTGACACTGAAATTGACATGACATGACAGTGGCGTGACATGACATGACATGACAAAGGCATGGCCTTTTGATAGATGAAAAGAAAAAACATGACAAAACAAATGCACCAAAAAAGAGGTTCGACAAAAACAGGCAAGTTATCACAGTAATCACCCATTCATAAGCAGACTAATTCAAGACAAGACTTGCTTCCAGAAAAGCAATAAGGCCAATATGCCAATAATGTATCGATCAAAGAGAAGGAATGCTGCCATGCAAACAAAGCTTGCAAAGGTGGCTCAAACAAGAGGTAGCTCAACCAAGAGAGGTGCCTGTAAAAAAACACCTCTTCTTGATACATTTGTCTTTGCAGTTCTTTTTGTTTGAACAGCTCCTATCGAAAATTCTAGAGGCATGACGTGCCACCAGTGAGATTCAGTACCCTTTCTATTGTCCAATCACCAAAGCCAAATGGCAGAGAATTTTCATCTGGTGATCTCAGATGATTTCACTGGGTGTGTCTGAAAATAGACTACCCCTAGAAATCATCCTACCCTCTGGTAAACGTTTACAGAACTATGGAAAGATCCACCCATGCTATTCATGGGAAAACTCACGAAATAAATCAGGGCTTGGTAACCGTCCCATTTTGGGAATATAAAGGACATCACCAACCATAGTAGCCATCTAGTAGACCATATACCATTCATGGTTGGGTGATGTGACCCATGGGGACATCAGTCATGACCCATGTAAATGGGTTTACCATCTTTCCACTTCGCTTTTTGTATGTTTACCAGGCCGGGTTTTTCTCGGGCTATCAGTTCAACAAATCCCTCGTCAGAAAACGCCATGGCCTGTTCGTAGCACCGGCGGCGGTGACGGAAAACTCGGCACGGCGGTCTCGTTTTGCCCTGTTCTTTGATAACTGGTTGGTGGTGACTGGAACCATGGAATTTTTGTATAATTTTATGACTTTCCATATATTTGGAATAATCATCCCAAGTGACTAATATGTTTCAGAGGGTTGAAACCACCAACGTTTTAAATTATGCCCACCAAATGTAAAGAAGTCTTGGTTGCAAGTGCCCAGCAATATCTTTACAATATATTTGTTTACCTGGATTTTCTTCAAGTTTCTTCCCGATAGTATATATATATATACAAGAATCATGGATATGGTGCACCAAGAATCGTAGTAAGAAAGCGCGCTGACAATCTTTCGGCAATGCCTGGCAATGCTAAGAAATCAATAAGATGTGATTGTTTACCAGGTTTGTTGTACATGTAGTGAGTGAAACTGGTACCCAAAACAGACGCAGACGCATCAACAGCCATTGGTTGTTGGCATAAGCCCCTTGGTGATGGGATATGATGGCTATGGCGTATTTTGGGTAAACACGGCGAGGCTAGGAATCGGTTGTGCCCACTAGATGGTTGAGATGTTGTTTCTCTGAAAGTCGAGGGCACATCTTTACATCCACTGGCGAATCCTAGTTGCCTAGTTGATCATGTCATTTTCAAATGTAGAAAATCATGGTGAATCATTGAATCATAATTGATCCACTGGTGACTGGTCTTTTTGTTTTCCACTGATCAAATTCCAGCTGGTGAACCAGGTTTATCAGATGTTTCATCATCATGATATCTCCGATTTTGAGACAAAATCGTTCATTGCATTTTTTGGGCGTGGCAACTGGCAGCTGTTTCTTCCACAGTTGCCTCGCAGGACGGGCAGGACGGATCTTGCCAGTCTTGCCAGGCGTCGAGCTGCAGGGATCTGGCTATTCTTTTGAGGTGCTAACCATAAAATGTGAAAGCTCTTCCATGGTTTTCCCTTCACATCTTCAGACAAACCCCCGTGTCTTTCATTCAAGTATGATGAGTTTTGGAAAAACCCATGCTGGTGGAGTAAAACATGGTAAAACAAAAATGCAATTTGTGGGGTCTATCTTTCATGCCAGTTGTCCAGCCAGTTGTCCAGCCAGTATCCCCAGGGTCCCCTGGTGATCCCCTCTGTTGGACTTGCAGCGACTTGTTTTACCATGGTTTTTACTTCAGAAAAGATAGGTTTCCCCAGAGAACCCCCCCGAAAACTCACATATCGGGTCAGTGGTTTGTTTTCCGATATCAGATATATCAAGGTTTCAGGGTCTATGTTTGTTTAGATGAGAGTATCATATATTAGATATATATATAGATGTATGGATCAAGACCTATTCTACCACACTTTTTATCCTTCATTTGGGAGGATGAACATGGGGGGAAAAAGAGGGGGGATGATGTGGTGCTACGTATGAGCATGTTGATCTACATGATGCATGTGTGATTTTAGGGGCAGACCATTTAGCACGCACTTGCCACACCTGGAAGCTGCGCAGATGTTTTCGTCTGACGGAGCTACCAGCATAAATTGTTATTGAGTGGTCAGAATGATTTGTTTTACCCTCTGGTAAACTAACACATAGCTATGGAAAATCAGCCTTTTAATAGCTAAATCATCTATAAATGGTCCATTTTCCATAGCTATATGTAACAAATTACCAGAGGGTACATGTTTTTACCCATCCATTTGCTGTTTCACGTTGTTTCCAATGGCTCCACCCTAGGCGTTCTGAATTTTGTGCAGCTGAAGCATCAAGCATCGCGAAACACGGCGTTTTGAAGTGCGCACAAAACATCGCGAAAGTATGATGGATAGTACAGAAATGATATGTGCCAATATTCGAACTGGTTTGCGAAGGAATTATACAGAAACTCAGAAACTATATGGAGACTTCTTGGAACTACACAGGAAACCTCCACATTTTGGTGGTAAGATCCATGGTTCTGATGGTTTCCAGTTTCAAATTCCCCTCCAACCAATCTATGGTTTTGATCTGTGGCTCAAAATGTCAGCGCCTGTTTGGCAGTGTGCCCTCAACACCGATGAAACAAAATTGCAAGTGGGAAACCCTTGCTGTTTTGAAGGGGGAAATCGTTGTTGTTTTGATTTTGTTACATAATTACCATAATTTTGGCTGAATTATATTGAATTATAATACATGATAACTACCCTACTAGTACTGAAGGGGAATCATCCCCAAGTGGCCCAACATTTCAGGTGGGTGAATTCTTAGAAAATTATCCAGATTGTATTCGCAAGAGCATCCCCAGGATAGTCCTTGTGATAGCCGCAGATTCTTTTAAACTATGATATTTTATATTTAAATCATGTTAGTAAAGTATAAACGTATATAATCTTCGCAAAACATAACATTCGGCAAAAGGCCCCCAATCACTATATATATATATATACAGTATATATATATAGCAACATATTTACCCCACTGTAGTCGTCATGTTTGCCAAATCATGGAATTTCTTTATTCGTTTTTTACATCCCCTTTCGGGGACAAGCGTGAAGCCAAGCAGTTTCCGGAGCTGCCATGGGGAAAGATGAGACGCCCAAGGCCAAGGCTGCACCCAAGAGGAAGGCAGGGGATGGGGCACTTGTTGCAATGGTGCCCCGGCTCGGAAAACAAGAAGGATATATTTAAGAAACCAGGATTGGGACTTATAGTTGATAACGGTTGATTTCACTTGGATAAGTTACTAAGTTGGTAAACAACATAACTCCAATATACTCCAACAAGCCTTGGGTTTATGGTGGAGATTTCGATCTGTCGAACTAGAAAAATCTATTATTCTACAGTCCATTGGGGGGGTGACATAATCCAACTCAAAACATCTTAAAGCGGGGGGTGGTGCACTGTTTTATTGTTGAGGTCTGTTGAATAGTACTGTAATAAGGTACAGTTATGGCCATTTATCAGTTATAAGTACTTATAACCCCATTTATAGAATGTATAATCCTATAGAAATAACCAGTTATAACTGGTAAATGGCCATAACTGTAACTATGTGGCGGCCTTCCAGAGGCTACACTCTTCCAGGGGCGGTTTCCTTCCAGCACCACAATTTGCAAAATTGTTGGTATACCAAGCTACCTTGGGCTGGTTGAGTCTGAGATTTCCAGCGACCAGAATCCAGAACTGCTGTCGGACCTTAACTTTCCAGTTCGTCAATACTTGATGAACCAATGCAGCATTGTAGCTCCCTGACTTTGACAGCCATACTGATTGGGTATTTCCAACCTGACAGGTCCTTTCATTTCACATAGGAAAAAGCAAGAAAATGCAGATACAATAATGTGGTAAACCCGAAAGGCCAAAAAACAAGCCATCTCCGAAGTTGCCACTTTTATGGGTGGTATAATCCATCCCCAACTGGTGGATGTATGATTGGGTATATTTTCATCCCTGGTTTTGAGTGCGAAATCCTTCACCAAATGGTGGTCGAATTCGAGCCCAGTCTCAAGTTCTTTGGAAACCCCGAATTCGCCGAAGATCTTACAACACCCCCATCATATATATAATTGTACATGTAGATATTATTATATATATATAGGGGTTGACTGCCCATTTGTTTTTAAAAGAGTTGCTGGTGAAATCCACATGTTTGTTGGTGATATCATGTTATATTTATATCTCAATGCATACTCTGAACTCCAGTTTCAAGGCCCTGAATGTAAACCTTGGCGTCTTGGGCCACATTGACAGCGGCAAGACTTCAATCTGCAGCTCGTTTCTGAAAACCGGAGATGCTCTGGCCCCAAAGTTGCTAGCTATCACTTTGGGGCACTGGTTGTAGACATACCCTCTGACTCTGGTAAACATACAAAAAGCTATTGAAAATGGCCATAGAAATAGTGGATTTACCCATCAAAAATTGTGATTTTCCACCCAACATGATGACCCATATGTGCCCTCCTACACAGGGATCATCTGGGATGGCTCGGTATGGGCCGTTTTTGGGCCTAAAACGTAGTACCAACGCAGCCAGAAAAATTGATGATGCTACCCAGTATTTAGTAGTGGCTATAGTTCACTTCGATGTATACCCAGTATTTAGTAGTGGGATGTATACCCAATTGATGTACATTGTATAAATCTGGTTGGTGGTTTGGAACATGAATTTTATTTTTCCATATATTGGGAATGTCATCACCCCAACTGACGAACTCCATCATTTTTCAGAGGGGTAGGTATACCACCAACCAGATATCAATGTCTTTGCTTTTGGTCAATTATTTTGACTCATATCCACTTTAACCATTTTAGACCCAGCACTCAGTTTGAAAAGGGACGCGCTCATCACTAGTGATTTGAACGGCGTGAGCTGAGGCCGCGTGTTGTCAACTGTACCTTGGAAATTTCATTGGGCCTGGGGTGGTGGACCAGGGCTTGGCAAATTCTTCTAATTAAACACGTACTGGTGATACAATCTTTTCCACTCTGCCCCTAAATCGGAATATTATGAAATATTAACAAGTTTGTTTGGCAGGGTATCTAAGATTTACCTTGGCAAGTGATGTTTTAGACGGTTTAGACGGTGGATGCTAAGTTGTTTGGAAGTGACTCTTGGAAATTTGTCTAGTGGAAGTGGAAATTCTACAGCGTTAGTCAGGCGCTGTCAGGCACCTCGCCTGCGGCACCGAAGGCTACTCTGATGCAGATGGGAGTGTGGTAGCCAAGCGGCGACCTCGCACGATGCCACCAGCTCTTCTGGCATCTGATGCGCTCATCATCGCTCATCTATTATATATTATTACATATATATAATAATATATATATAATAATATATATATATATAATAATATATATAATTATATATATATATATTATATTATTATATATATATATATATATATATTGATGACGATGGTGATTACGACGATGGCTTGCTCAGGCGCACCGTACCCGCACCGCTCAGTGTGACACTCCGCTCGGATACAGTTGGGTCGATGGGCAGTCGCAGCCACCAAGACCTCGAGGCTCGAGGCATGGAGTCCTCGAAGCACCAGGTGCCTCAGCATGTGCGCCGCGCTCGCAATCTCGATTTTTCCAAGGAACTTGACCGTGAGGCATAGCATGGCATAGCATTTTTTTTGAAGCTGAAGCTGTTGATGACCTCAGATTGTTGGTTTCTAATATCCCATTGTGCACAGTAAACCCACATTTGTGGGACATAATTGATACAATCCCATCCCCCCAATACCCAAGACCCCACAAACCATAGTTTAGCAGGGAATTGGAACGTATATTTGGGACCATAGAATGGGGTTGTTCCATATTAGGGGACAGGATCAATGACGTATCAAAGCCAATGTTTTTTTGGATCTAACTACTCACCCCCTTAGACGTATACACATGAACCTTAAACACAAATGATACCCCTTAAATTGCATATTCCTCACTAATTGACGGTTATGAATGTTGAGGTATCCTTTTTAAACATTGGATTATATTTGAGAAATATCCCATCTTATTGCAATACCCATGGAATATAAACCCATGTTATTCGGATCAGCTTTGGGATATATATATATATATATCCCCACCATAATATATACTGTAATATACTGTATATATTATATACATATATTATTATATATACATGTATCATACATCCCCATGTTAATAGGATATGATGTCTTGAAGACACCCTTTCCGGATTTCCACTAGTTTTTGTATATTTATTTGTATATATATATATATACATAGTTGAATGGGATATACCCCCGTGTCAATCATCAAAGAAGATCTGTCTGAGGTGACCTCAACCGCATCCATGGACAAGAGCCGAGAATCGCAGGAACCAAAAATACTCGGAAACCATGGGGCATACCCCGAGGTTTTGGCCGTTTAAGATAGGGAATTAGGTAAATGTTGGATGTGTACTTTAATCCTATTTAATCCTTTAGTCTTTTGGTGTCAATGGGATTATCTACTAAATAAGACTGGAAATCAAATTCAATTGGAATTAAATCTGAATCTAATTCCCCCATTTGAATTCTTCTTTACATTCGATTCCAAGTTTTTTTTGAATCCGATTTTCATGCTCATCCATTATCTACTAACCAGCTAAGTTTTTTTTTTTTAATCAGGATATCTAAGATTGGCCATGGGAATATCACAAGGATTAGTCTCTGGTAAATTCAGAGGTGGACGCTGAAAAATGTCGCACATGTTTTTAGTTGAAAGTAATCTTCCAAGCCCTATTTGCCAGGGTCTATGTTAACCTACTGGAGAGTAAGCAATGGATTTGGGTTTACCCCTCTTTGACAAAGCTAAACTAGAAATCAAATATGGTTACCATTCTTTGAGGATCGTAGCATCAAAACATTGTCCAAAGAGATCGTAGAATCTTCAAGGACCAGGATATAGCTCTCGAAGAATCAGCTTCCAGCGAAAGCAGGGATGTCAATGGCACAATTTTGGAGATGATATAGTAGACAGAATTGGTTCAGAACCGAAATTGAAGCGAATTGATTTGCTTATAAAACATTATAAACCAGTAAATCAGTCTATGATGATGTTTGTGATACTTGGTGCTATACTACACTCCCATGTGCTTTGAAAAACCTTGGAAACTATGCTCGAAGCCGACCAATGCAGCCTGACCCAGGTGGTTTCAATTCGGTACTTCAACACGTTGCCATGGAAAATGGCCCGTTGTAGATGGTTTTCCCATGTTTTCCCTATTAAAAAATGGTGAGTGTCCTAATGTAGCTAGATGCTAAATGACCAGGTATGTTTTCAGTTTCTTGCGGGAAATTCCCAAAACGTCTGTTTGATTTTTGGAAAGGAGTGGAGCATTCACCTTTGAACTTTCATTGGGACAAAAAACGATACTTAAAACCATGGTTTCCGACGGGCAGTTGTTACATGTTGTTACCATTTACCCTCCGGTAAACGTTTAATTACATAACTATGGAAAATCACCCTTTTTGATTGGTAAATCAACTATTTCTATGGCCCTTTTCAATAGTTTTTTGTATGTTTACCAGGCCGGGTAAGCCCATGAAATGCACCATGGATTGCCGCAAGCCACGGCAGGAGCGTGGTATCACGCTGGATCTGGGTTTCTCCTCCTTCTCCACGGATGCACCGGAGCACATCCAGGTGACCTTTCGCGCACGGGTTCTCCGGCCGTGCCTTCAGGGATGGGGTTTTGTAACATGGACATGGGGAAAAACAAATACCCTCTGGTAATTTAACATAGTGATAGTTACAGTAATGGTGATTAATGGTGATTAATGGTGATTAATGGTGATTAATGGTGATTAATGGTGATTAATGGTGATTAATGGTGATTAATGATAGTTTTCATGGGATTCACCCTCTGGTACTGTAACATAGCGAACTGGAAAAAGGCCATAGAAATAGTTTATTTACCTTTAATACATGGTGTTTTTCCAGTTCACTATGTTAAATTATGTTAAATTACTAGAGGGTAAAACTGTGGTTTATGGTATTCCATGGAAGCTTCTCATGGTTCCTGTGTGTTTTTTCATTGTTTAAATCGGGATATTCTATCGGATTCCTTCGAATTTACCATGCACATTATAGGGATTCCACAAAGCATTTCATGGGGGTGGAAAAAATAACTATATAGTGGGAATATCATGGGATATGGGTATGGATCAATACCTATTAATACCATTTTTAGGGGGATGAACATCCATTTACCAGCTATTTTGATGTTCACCAGGGGTACAAGGTTTTGACACACTGCCATATCAACAACCTTTCCAACACTGACCTAGAAACCATGAACCAGGTTGACAGGAAAACGACGTGTTTGAACAACATCATCCACGGCATTGGAGGTGTGAAAATCATCCAAGACCAAACGTTATCAGACTATCAAACAATCCATCTCGACCCAAGGCCAGGAATTCCAGGAAGGAATCCCAGCAAAGCCATCTGAATGATCCATCGATTCTACAACAGTGGCCTTCTTCACCTAGGAATGGACAGCAGTTTGAGGTGTGTGTCCTTCCAAGTGAGTGTCTAGAGGTTTTCAGAAAATAGAATCTACGGTGCCTTCACAAACAAACAGTAGATTTGTTTTGCTCGGATTATATAGAGATATCAATGAATAACTGTGTTTAACCATGATTGTACACATATTCTTATTTAAACGCATTTACGATAATTGCATAATCATGTTGATATTGGCTTGTGAGATATGAAAACACTGCTAAACATAGATGTGCAAGCCTCCAAATGAATCGGATCTTTATTTATCTGGAATGATATTGGGAATTATCCCAAAAAAGTCCAAGCCTTAATATGAAACTTCAAAATCTATCGGTCATAAACTGCATGTTCTTTTCTCGAGTTCTGGCATGTTCTGGCGTCGACATCCTATCTGCCTATCTGGTGCCAGTTTAATAACTCAAATAGCAATAGTGGCATATCGCATTTTGCTACATTCTCATTTATCACTTTCATCTACTTACTATATTTCAATTAACTGGGATGCACATCTCAGTAACAAACCCCTAATTCTAGGCAGACTGATACTTGTAAATCCAACGTAATTCAATATTTGGTGGCGAATAAAAAAACAAAAATAAGGTTTATGATATCAGCATCGCTTGATCCTGATGTTTTACAACTAGATGTGTGCAGACCACTATGTTTGATGCTTAGATTACCTATATATATATATACCTAACGATTAATCAACTATTAATTACCTATATATTACCGAATTACCTAATGATTCAAGGTTTTTCCAACGTTTTCCAACGGTCTCTGGCGTCAGCCCTGATCTCCGATCTCCAGGCAGCCGGCTACGATGCCATCCAGTGGTGTTTGGTCGACTGTCCGGGCCATGCCTCGCTAATTCGGACCGTCATAGGCGACGTGGCGACGGGGGCGACTGGTGGTGTCCGTGGCGAAGGGGAGTCCAGCTGACACATGACACCTGCAGATTTGGATGGTGAAAGGCATGTTAAAGACATGTTACTGAGTAAACTGGTTGGTGGTTTCAAACATGACTGGATTATATTTTCCATTTCATATATGGGATGTGATACTTCCCATTGACGAACTCCATCACTTTTCAAGATGGTTATAGATGGGCACATTGCACCACCAACCAGGTTATGAGAAATATGTGAATATCATCTTTTTCAAGCCACGGAATATCTTAAGATTCTTAAGATGCTAACCTAAAAAGTGTCGATTTTCACATATGTTCACCTTCAATCCAGTCAGGTGGGCGAACGATCGAAAGGAGTTCCTGTCGATTTTCGCCATCATCCCTCCAGTGCCGTTGGTCACTCAACACCTTGGAGATGAGCCAATCGACACCAGTGAAATCACCATGCAAATTGGAGAAATTTGGAAATTTCCATAGATTTGGACTTGGAAATCTTGGAACTGGCCAAAAATTTGAAGAGGAGACCCACATGACCCACACGGTCCACACGTGTTGAACGTGATGTCACAACGAGCCCCAACAAACCATGGGTACTAAGCAAGAGCCGGGGGTTGTCAGTACCATAGCATCAATGAGTTGCCCATGGGAAAGATGTCCTATGTCCTTGTTATTTTGTTACGTCGTAGTGCGTATGACGGTGTGTTATCCCGACGTACTCTGAGTGAAGGCCTTTTTTTTTCAAAAATAGAAGGTCAGATGTCCATTTGCATTTTCTTTAGATGGCAGATGAAACATTATGTCGTTCCATAAATGACTGAACATGGAGGATTGTTCATCGAAAGCTTAGAGTTTTGAAGGGTAATGCTAACATTGATCTAGGTAAATTATAACGACCTCACTGCGACCTCACTGGAATCATAGTTAATAAGGGAAATCATCCCCAAATGGCCGAACTATTCAGGTTAGTGAAATATTATAATTTACCCAGACCCAGATTGATGATAGTTATATGATAAGGTCATTGAGTCATGGGTCAAATTTTAAGGAGACCACAGATTTGATCATTGGTGGCGCGGCTTGCTCCATCACTTGACCATTCCATTTTTGGGATTGATCTTGCTCCATACCCATTTCCCTGGTTTCTGAAGAACTGAGCAACAGATTCAAGAGCTGTACTTGTTTGGTTTCGATCTATGGCTTTGAGACTCTGCTGGTCGCTGGTCGCCGGGGCAATTCCTGACAATCCATGGTTGGCAGTTGGCTCAACATCCCCGTATGGGTCTGTCCAACAATTAATTTGCAAGTGTAGATCATTTCTCGGGACTTGTTGGACTTTCCATAGTTTTCAGACGTGCTGCATAGTTTTCTGATCCTATCATATTCTATCCCCAAATATTGATTTTCTGGTTTAACAATGTTTAACACATTTGTAGATGACCGAAATTCCCCATTCAAATGACCAAAATTCGACAAATCCAACAACCATCAACCTCCAACAAGCGATTCACTTGGACAGCTGGAGATCACAGGGGAGTTCAATGGGAGATCTTCGTTGGATCCCTTTTATGGCGGTATGTTAGTACCATATGTTAGGCCATATGGGTATGGGTCAATACCTATAGATACATTTTTAGTGGGATGAACATCCATTTACCAGCTATTTTGGGGTTCACTAGGTACCAGGGTTTTGGCCCATCCCCATATGAATTGTGGGGATATTCCCACAAAGGCCTGATATATATATATATATATATAGGCCTGATATATCTTATATAGGTACCTCCAATTTTTATCGGTTCGTGAGTCATGGCCATTGAAGAGTGGTTTTGAATGAATATACAGAGATGTTTGTTGCAGTGAGCAACATCCAGAACTACTGACGAATTCCATGGGTTTTGACCCGCATCCTTGAAGAACTTATATGGATCTATCTCGGTTCGACTGAAAATCTGGCTACCCCAAATCGACTGAGTTATAAGAATCCAGACAATCAGATTGTTGGGTTGCATATCCCTATCCCTATTCTATCCCTATTGAGGTTAATTAAATCATAATTCCATTTTTTATGGGTGAACCTTAACCGATATGCTCCATGCATGGAAGATTTACCTACATTTACCCCAAAAATTGCCCAGTTTTGTAGGTAAATATTCCAGCACCATGGAGCATATGAGTAAATGAATCCATTCGAACCCCTGGATCTACGGCAACGACTCAGAAACGCAGGTGGCGCGCAGATCATCGACCTGTGCGCTCTGGTCATTGACGTGAACAAGGCCACTGTCGTCCAACGGGGAAGCTGACCGCAGAGGATTTCTTATATCTACAGTGAATATCTAAATATAACCATCTAGATATAACCATAGGAAATATAAATACTAAATGTGAATATCCATGGGAAATCCTAAATACAGGAACATATTTAGTGTCTTATAATCTTGTACCAGATTTTCTTCACATACAGTGAATATCCATAGGACATCCTAAATATAAATCCACTAAATACCTAACCACTACATGCTTACCCACTAATATCCGATAGGTTAAATATCTAAGCCCTAGATATCCATATCCAGGATACTTATAAGATGGGTTTATAAACCATAGTAACTAGTTCGATAGATCTACCATAAACCCAACAGTTTATTGGAGTTACAAACCAACTTAGCGTTCACGAACTGATGACAAACCAGCCTGTAGGCCATTGAACATCTGGGTCGATTTACTGGACTTTTACTTGAGTGCAAACTCATATACTAAGTGTTTTTGAGCTATACATCTGGGTAAATTATAACGACCTCACTGTTCTCCCTCAATGGAAATCATGGTTTATGTCAGGGAAATCATCCCCAAATGGCCGAACTATTCAGGTTAGTGAAATATTATAATTTACCCAGATACATGTCGCAAGCCTCTCTGTATAGTTTTTCTGTTCCAGTATTACCAGCTGGTTGGTGTTTTGGAATATTTTAACAAATTCCATATATGGGATGTCATCCGAAACCCATTGACTCGTATATTTTTCAGAGGGGTAGGTCAAGCACCAACCCGTAACTAACCAACTTCACTTCCGTGGTGCTTCCAACTTCACCTAGGTTCCCAAAGCCTCCCCCGGGCAGGGCATCCAAACGCAGACAGCTGAGTGTATGGTGGTGGCCGAGATTTTGGCTAACCAGCTGGCAACTTGGCGCGCCAACAGCGTTGATGCGGGAGGGCCCCTGGGACTCACAACGTTTGCTGCGATTTTTGAGCAGCAAAGTCAACAAACGTCTGGGGATTCAACTAGAATGAACAAGAGTTCAAGGTGATTAAATCAGGTTATATATGGTTATATAAATTAAAGATAATGATCACAAATGGTGACGCAAGCAACTGTAATGGGGATATAGTCCCTGTTTTGTTCGCAGATTCCGCAGTGGCTGTGGTTGCGTGAAAAATGACTTCTTGGCTCATGATTAGTTCGGGGGTTGTAATTAAACCAACTCCTTTCTATATTGGAGATGATCATAAAACATTGCGGGAATCCCTATTGACCAACAAGTGTCGACTGGACTGAACGAGGGGGTGCGAAAAATGTTCTTAAGTGGATAATCAGCAATGATTCTGGAGAAGGAGGAGTTCACCATGAACTGATATCAATGTGGGTAAAATTTGGTAAAACAATAATGAACCACTTATCTGGGAACGGTTGATACATGTTTATACCACCTATAAAAATTGTGATTTGGTCATAGTCATCCACCGACCAAAAGGCCAAGCTGCCAAGCGCTTCCTGCATGCAGAGGGACGGAGAAAACGAAGACATAGACCGCCTCCACCCAGGCGAGTCGCAGCGGTTTCTGCCCACAAGGCACACGACTTTGAGGACACGACGAGCCGACCACAAAGACGCAGACAGAGTGACAATATGGATTCGAGCAATGCCCAACATCCCTGGTGGTTCATGGTTAAAAATGCTGGATTCAAGGTGAAGAACAGTGGTGAAACATGGGGGTTACTGAAAGATGATGTTGAATCCCAATGGCCAATGAGAGAGTTCCTCCACGGATTTGAAATCGAAAAAGTGGCACTTAATTTGGCTGATTCAGGATATCACATTCAGACATAGTATGCATCTAACTGCAAGGAACTGGTTGGGTTTGAGATTGAACAGTGGTGGTTTGCGTAGATTCTCACAACTTTCAGTGCAATGAGTAGCGTGATTTTTATCCACTTCGTCAAAGCCAGTCGCGGCGTTGGATTCGTTTGAGAATAGGCTGCCCCCAGATGGTTGAAGATAGCTAAGTTGGCTTATAAGTGGCTTAATTATTGTTTATGGTAGATATAACTATAGTTAATGGGGGTTATAGGGGTCTATAAACCAACTTATAACTAGGGGGGCCCATCCTGTGTCCCTATTGTTTGACGGCCATCAGTTATACGTAGCGTTTTCTTCAGACACACCATGGTCATCAGCGGATTTGGTTAAGATATGTTAAGCCTCCGCCTTAGGTGGTCATTTTGAACAAGATTGATATGCTTCCTGCAGACGCTTGACATCGGGCTGCAGGTCTTGTAGCCCCAGTTCAGTGACTCTCCCAACAGTGTTTGGGTTTATGAACAGTCCGGTTTATTCAGCACCAACAAATCACTCATGCGGGTTCATTAAATCATCTATTTTTGGGGGATTACGGAACTGGGGGGCATGGCTGAATCCCTGTGGTAATTTCATGAATTATCCTGAATAGATTGTGTTTCCGGGCGCTGGACCCGACAAAAAGTCGCTTGCCTGTCCCTATGACCGCAGCACTATAGTGCCAGTCCGCGCATGGAGGAATTTCATAGGTACCAGATATGATCGCAGCTTGAAAATCCTCAATGATGTTGGCTACTGCTTCATCAAGGGGATCCCCAACAGTTGACTAACGGTTACGGAATAATATGGAATAGTGCCAGTTTCTGAGAAAGATGATCCCCTACTACTATTCAGTATACCAAGTTGCTGCACAAGTAACTATATTTTTTTTTAAAAAAAATATAACTATACATTAATATATATATATATATTGAGTTTTCATCATCCCGACAGCCTGACATAGAATGAATTTAGAAATTTCAAAACACATCACCAAAATTGGATTGAACATGTAATTTTCTTTCTACTTCAGGATATTTATGTATATATATATATTGTATTATACATATATATATATATTATATATATGATTGATATGGATCTGGATCCCTGAGTGACGCGTTTCGCTGAAACGCTTCATTGTGAGTTGCCACTGCTCTTTCCTGACCAGGTACTGGGAGGGGCACATCAAAAATAACGCAACTGAAAAATAGTCTTAGGAGGATAGAAAAAAAGTGTAATTTGACCACGACTGTAGTAGCAGTGTTGTTTTTTCTTGTTTTTTCTATCTTTTGGTGCTTGCTATACTATACAATGCTATACATAAAACCTTGTGGACCCGCACTGGGTGCTCACACTACTGTAGAAGTGGGTCACTAGTGAACCTGAAGATAGCAAAGTTTTCAGTTGTAGAAGGAATAGTTGGCATAGATATCTGGCTATGGATCAATACCTATACATACCATTTTTAGTGGGATGAACATCCATTTACCAGCTATTTTGGGGTTCACCAGGGGTACAAGGTTTTGACCCATCCCCATCTATGACCGGCTCAGCACAAAATCCCAAAATCTGCAGGGACCCTTTCGAGCCGAGGACAAACGAAAGAAGATCTTGGACAAGGTGATCAAAGAGCTGAGAAAAGTCATCGTCCTCAGTTGTTCTCATGGCATGTGACGGACCGTGCACGGACCGTGCACGGACCGTACGGACCACTCTGAGGTGATGATTTATATGATTTAAGCTGGTTCAGACATATCTTGGGTTGCCAGCTCTTCAAATTCAATATAATTCAACCAATTATAACTTATATAGTTGTTTCTTTTCTTTGAATTTCCAATTCGGTCTGTTTTTGGGTCTTTCGGTTATTCTCAGTCTTGGCGCGTCTCTCAACTTTGGGTTGGACTTGGATCCGGGTTCTCTCAGCATTGGATGATGTTGTTTTCCTTTTTGAGGAAACTGCTTTGCTTAAAGCTAAATCAGATTAATTAAATGACCTACTGGCTGGTGGTTTGGAACATTTTTATTTTTCCATATATTTGGGAATAATAACCCCAACTGACTTTTTTTCAGAGGGGTTGAAACCACCAACCAGAGATTAAATGACCTAAAGACATCTAAATTTTCCGTCGAATTCCCATCATATCATCCCAATGATATATCATATCCCCAGCCCGTTGCCACCTAGACCTTCGCGCGAACGAAGTTTGGCGAAGACTTGCCATTCGCGTGCATCTCTGCTCATCCACAGGTGCAGTCAGTCGATGGTACAAGTTGGCAAACATAACTCCAGAAAGCTTATGGGTACAATGCAATATATTGCAATATGGGTCGAAACATCACAATTTTCATGGTTTAAGCTATGTCATGTTGTACCTTGCGATTGCCTTTGGTGTTTCGCTTGGAGGATATCCCAGCACTCGTAGCATCCCATTGTAATTCAAATCACCGTATCTTGCCTCATCTTATCTTACCTTCATTCCCAGCAGCTTGCAGTATCCTAGCGACTCTGGTCTATGTCATATCTATTTTCAATGGATATTTCAAGATATTGAAGGGACATTGGATATACGGAAACCATGATCGATCCCAAATCCAAATCGCTTTTGCTGCATCTTTCCGGTATCATGATGTCCATCCCCTATCTGATGGCGGAAAAAGGACGGAGCCGCACCTTTGGGCGCCGATGATCTCATTTCGGTGGGGCTCTTAACAGCGAAGCCGAAGCCGAAAAAAAAAGGTCCTGAAAGCTATGAATGGCTTATGAATGGTTAGTAATGGTCTATAACTTTTGGGGATAAATATAAAACTAATATTATATACAACTAATATTTTATACATATACATATATATATATATATTATAGCTATGGCATGACTTGGCGATTTTGGGGGATTCAACCTATTGTTTTTTTTTCGTGTCTTACTGATCAGTTGGTGCAGACGTGTCGCGCGTTCAACCCGTATTTTTCAATGGAGCAGACGTTGATATGGGATGGATCAAAACCTTTAATATACCTTGGTAATATCCCATATCTTGGGGTATTTTTAATATATGGTGAATAACCCACCCAAAATATTCCTTGATATATGAGAATATACCATATTTTCGGGGGTTATTCACCAGCTGGTAATACCAGCTGGTAATCTACGGAACCTGATTTATATATATATATATATTGATGGAACCTCGTAGCTTTTGAATATGGATGGTTTTCTGTATCCATGTTAAATTACCAGAAGGTAGTCCCCCCAAAAAATGTTCCAACTTGCTGAGCTACCCTCTGGTTATTTAACATAGCTAAGGACCCTTCATTTATGAGATTTATGATGTTTTACCACTTGAAAATGCTGATTGCCCATAGCTATGTGAAATTGTCAGATTGTAAATCCTATTATATCCCACAAAATTCCAAGATATTAATTATACCCATGATATTCCCATTCTGGATATTTTCTCCCAAAACAACGGTGTCGGTCGGCTTGAGGTGATTAAGAACACCTTGGCCATTCCTCAGCGTGATCCTTCAGGGCCGTTTATGCCGGGACGCCCATGGGATTCTGCAAGTTAGGTTCCTGAGTCATGGCCGTTAGGGGGAATATAGCTAGAATGGGAATATCATGGGTATATATTATGTAGATATAATATCTTGGAATTGTGTGGAATAATGTTAGCTGCATAATAGTAACCCCCCCCCCTAAATAAAATAATTTTGGAGGAAAATCCAGGGGGGGGTCAGCATTCCAATAGTAAAGTAAAGTCTTGGAACCTTATGGCTGGGATGGAGGCGAAGGAGGAGGACGAGGAGGAGGAGGAGAAGAAGGAGAAGAAGGAGAAGGAGAAGGAGGACAACAAAATTGGAGTTGCGGAAAAAAGTTTCCACTATTGCCATGCCTGGTGCAGGTTTGTTATTGCTATTCTGGGGCTTGCACAGGGGGTACCCTTTGTGGACCTGTTTTCTTGCTTTTTTTTAATAAGGGTTTTATAAGGAAATCAGCTGTTTGGTAATTGGGTCAGATTTCTGGAATCTAAGCTTTTGCTAATCACAAGTGAAGGCTGCTTTGAAAAGGATTTGCTTTACTTGACTCTTTTGGCAATACTAAAAGTAAATGGAGCTAATTGACTTTTAGTATTGGAGAAAAAAATGGAGTTGGGAAAAAAGTTTCCACTATTGCCATGTTGGGTCCACTATTGGCCATGCTCTCTGGACAAGGTCTGAACATGACTCTTTTGGCAATACTAAAAGTAAATAGAGCTATATAATTGACTTTTAGTATTGGAGATAAATTGGAGTTGCGGAAAAATGTTTCTACTATTGACAAGATATCACTATTGGCTGGACAACACAATAATAATAATAATATATATATATATATTTGTTGGTTTATGTTGGTAACTGTTGGTTTAGGTTGGTTTAACCCAACTATAGTTACTAACTAGTTTGTTATATCCAGCATAAATCCTAAGATTCCCAAGTCCGTTATCCTAGTTGGTTGAAGTTACCAATCTTCGGGAGTATTCAAAGTGGTGCCTTCCAAGCAAGGGTTTGTTTGCAAACGTCATTCATTATATATCTACCATGAACAAATAGTTAATCTAGTCCATTCAACCAACTAAGCTAATATGAAACAACAATGAATCCGCATGTTTCTTGGTTACAGTAAATGCTCATTTTTGATGATTCGTTCATCATTTACCTTTGGGGCATCTCTCCTTCGCTACCCTTCACTGGGGATTCTGTTAAACCCCACTCAAATGTCCTTAAATCACCATTGTTGCGGATAGAATACCCCTAACATTTTAAGGGTTCTCACCTTGTGGTGCGCCAGTTGTTGCTAGGCACCACCTCTTACCATATAAGTTTGTATTTAATCCACATTAATCAGAAATATATCTACCATAAACCATAGTTTACCCAGTGGGTTCAGACAACTTAGCTAACATATTCCAACTATCAATCCTCATTGTTAGATGATATTCCCAGTCAAATCTCCATGTTTTGCAAGGGGATTTCCCATTGCTATGTTGGATGACACCTGAGGGTATAAGATGTTATAAGCATCACCTGGTTTCACTATCAACAATGGAGGTCGAACCAACCACATAGTGGCTTCATCAACAGTGGCAGTTTAAGCATGGTTCACCTACCAAAGGAGGGTTTAATAAAGTTGAATCCCCAGAAAGTCATTGATATATCTACCATAAACCAAAGTTTACCTAGTTGATCCAGCCTTTACCTAGCGATTCAGGTTCGCCTTCGACCATGCCTTCGCCATCAAAGGTCAAGGCACTGTTCTTACAGGCGATCTGATGTCACCGTTAACCGTTACGTCATGGTCAATGCTTGTCATGACTGGATGATGCAAGGGGTCCCCTTAGGAAACCATCAGGATTCATGGGCAAGTAGTTCCTCCCAGGATGTGGGGAACAGATGGAATGGATATATGTTTTTTTCATGACATTCACCAGCAAAAATGTTGTTGAAACACCAATACTGGGAAGCAACAAGTGATATTTACATTTTTTTTTAACATATATATGTTTGGTGATTTCGGGAATGATACATAGAGACACTCCCAAGTCCAAAAGTCGTCGTATTCCGGGATGATAGGGATCCAGTCCCGTCAGTATCGGGGGGTCAATATCGATGAAACCAACAAATTGTCATTGTCAACATTGAACATCGGCGATGAACGCCCAGATATTTGTTAACAACTCAGCAGAATTACCCTCTGGTAAACTAACATAACTATGGAAAATCACCATTTTCAATGGGAAAATCCACTATAAATGGTCATTTTCAATAGCTATGTTAAATTACCAGAGGGTATCCATTATCAACCAGTATCATCCACTATGAAACCATCACTAAGTTACTAAGCATTTGTTTTTTACTGGTTCATTATCTGTTATAATCCATGATTATACACCATTGTCAATATTAACCATTATTACTGTATACTAGCCATTAATTAACCATTATTAACCAGTTACTAACCATCATCCATTGGATGCCGAGATTGCGATACACCTCACCTGGGGCAATGGGTATGTGAGAAAAAAAACCGTAGCATTGTTTGTTGGTTGTTTCAATCCCAACTATTTTTTCTGTCAACTCTCCTATGCTTATAATTTATCATAAGTTATCTATGTTTGCGGTTTCAGGCAAATTATAAGCACTGACAGACCGCACCAGCATAGATTATATTTAGTAATATAATCTTTACATGTTTCAGACTTGGTAATTATAATTTATTATATATAATTATAGTAATTATATTATAAATTACCATTACATAGATAGTTGATATTTCAATTAATAATTTTCTTAGATCATCTTCGATCATGGATTTCCCCTGATAGTAGAGACCATGATCATATTTTGGTTTTCCATGTACGTGTCTCATGTGAGTTTCTGTAACCCCATGGCAAATAACGTTTTTATTGTTAATCTGCCATGTTTCCGAAACTTAAATCCACAATTGATGGTGAAACCGCCGTAAATTTCCTGGCTAAATGTCAAGTCCAACTCGAATTTAAATCATGGAGAGTCCAAATTTCATGCAATTTTCTCCAAAAATTACCCTCTTGTAAATAAACATAGACCCTGAAAATCACCAATGTTTAATGGAAACTAATCTTCCAACCCCAACAACTGCCAGGGTCAAACTGTTAATTTACCAGAGGGTAAGCCGAGTTTCAACTGGTTAAGTTCAATCCAATTGTTCCACCAATTGGGGGCCATTCCCCCATTTTTCCAATCGTGGAGGCACGGTGCTTTCGGGCTCTGTGAAGCCTCAGATGGGCATTGTGGTGCCTCAAATGGGCGAGGCCAGCGTGAAAACGATGGATTCGTTGAAGAAATGAGGGTTTCCAATGGGGATCCCTACAATGTGGGGCCCCCCAGTTATAAGTTGGTTTATAAGCCCCAGTAACTATAGTTATAAGTACCATAAACCATAGTTATTGGAGTTATAAACCAACTTAGCTTTCTAGGGGGCCTCACATTGTAAGAATGAATGGTTTATTTCATGGAAAATCCCAATCTGAAATGGATGATGCCTGGGGGCATTTTAGGAAACCTCTATATAGGGATTAGCCATCTAATTAACTTGGTGGTTTCAAATATGAATGGTGTTTCAACCATACTTGGCATGATTGGTTGAAATGACCCTGATTTTGGAGGTTGAAACCACCAGCGACGGATTTCACAAGGAACAATGATGATTTTACCATGGACACGTTGGGATTTGATGCTTTTAGTCTGACTTGGGATTTTACAACCAAAGCATCAAATAGTGGGATGTAAGTAGGACCAACTGGGGCGTTAAGCATTAAGAATTGGGATCTATGTTGGGGTCAACTAATAAAAGTATGAAAACATCGAAAACCCAAGGCTTCCGAAGAAAATGATCTATAAATGATGCTTTTGCCGCCATATCTTGATTTACAATAGAGAAAACAATGGTAAAATTCAACGTAGAGTTCAACGTACAGTTGCTGAATCCACCAACAACAGTCAAAATGATCAAAGTGACAAGAATGCTTGGACTATGGCATTCAACAAGGATGTTGATTTGATCAGCAAGATTGGCTTTTGAATCAGCCAAAATCCAAAGTCATGGTGTCGAGCAGCGGGATTATGGGGATTCGACTAATAGAGTGGGTATATGAGGGTATGATCAGACTAAAATAGGGCTATGAAGTGCAATGAAGTGCAACAAATGGAGAATTCATCAAGATACATGGGATATCCATCAGCAAAAAGGAACATATTTGCCAATGAAACTGGAGAGTATTGCACCTGAATTTTGAACCTGGAACTCCACAAGAGTTTCGAAGATGCCCTAGCGTTCATTTACCAAAATCTGTTGCATCTCTCATCAAGTCAGGCCGGGAAAGGCAAAAAGGTGCGAAGTTTGCAGTCTCTTGGCTGATATTTCGCGGGAGGATGTTGAGTCACAACCAGTTGATTTAACTAATAACATCTAGTAACAATGGATACCCTTGTGAAAACCAAGATGTAATTACAAGATATCACAAGATTAATTGTTTGTTGGATCTATGTTCCCCCGGATGTGTTGTTTGGCTTTCATGGATTTCTTTGGTGTATCTCCAGGCCTTTCCACTGTGTTCACAGGCCAGGAGACATACGCGAGGAACATGGCAATGTCGAAAACCCACCGAGTTTGCATTCAGGCTTTCGCATGTGATCATATAACTTCTGTCTAGTTTCCATACTACACATCTAATGATTAATGATCATAATATTTTGTGCATATACGTGTCATGTTCATTGCTAGTAATTGTCAATGATGACTATATTACAATCATGGCAAAATTATGGCAAAATTATGACGATGTTATCACAAATATGATTCCCATATGCTCTATGAAAGGTATGCTTATCTACATGTTGTCCTTTGTGGGGGTAAATGCTGGTAAATAGCTCCTACAGGGGGCATTTTGGATTGCTAGGACTATCATATAGGGTTTAATAAGACCAATAGTCATTGATTTTCGTATCTGATCTGATATTGCTAATATTTGATATCTCAAAAATCGTCTAAAATCATCATAGTTAATCTCATTGCTATTGGCTAAACTCCCTTAGGCACTGGGCGTTTCGCCTGCTGCGCCTGCCCAGCAGCGCCGCCCAGGATGTTCCGGCAGCCCGTTCAAGAAGCGATCCAAGGCGGCGCTTGGCGGAGAAAACCGATGAAAACCCAGCATTTTGACTGGGTACCCTCTGGTAATTTAACAGTTCGCCATGGAAAATCACCATTTTTAATAGGTAAAGCCAGGTAAACCATCTATAAATGGGCCATCTATACCATGGCTATGTTAAATAACCAGGTGGTAAATCATCGAAGGAAAAATGATTTTTTTTTAGTTAGGGACATACACTTAGAACACTTTTTTTGGAAAAAAAATCAAAGATTCTGCACTTAAATGGTTGATTTTCCATAACCACTTGCAACTGGGATATGAATGAATATATATATATGTATATATATATATGGATGCGGGTAAAAATACAAAGCATGGATCAAGGTCCCGGGCCCACACACGATCCATACCCTTGATCCATACCCCTGATCCATACCCTTGATCCGTACCCCTTTCTCGTTGAAGAAAGATTGATGCTGGCCCTAATGCTGCTTTTTATCCTAATACTACTTCTGGTCCTCGTACTGCTCATCTTCCTCCCAGGAGCTGCTGCTACTGCTGTCGCTTCTGCTGCTGCTCCTGCTGGTCCTGCTCCCGCTGCTGGTGCTGATTCACTTCCTCCGTGTGCTTCTGGTAGTTGGACAAATGCAACTAGCTGGCTAGCTACTAGCAATACTGCAAGTGCACCTTGGACGCTAGAAAGACTGGTTCTAGTTCCACTAGGTGCTTCTTGTACTTCTAAAGTGGCGCTATGATTACAATTCCTTCTGTTTCTGCTTTGCCTGGCACGTGTAGAACTAGACCAGACTAGAAATACCCCGTTCTCTTCCTTCACAGCCATAGCGGGAAAGCCGGCCCAGATAGCGTGTCCCGATCCATACCCCGATCCATACCCGTTCCATACCTGATCCATACCCGAACCCAGTCACGCCACAACAAATGCCAATATGAAAGACCGATTCTATTACTACTACTACTACTACTACTCCTACTGCTTCTGCTTCTGCTTCTACTTCTACTTCTACTACAACTACTGCTACTGCTGCTACTACTAGTACTACTACTACTACTGCTACTACTGCTACTACTACTACTACTACTCCTACTCCTACTCCTACTCCTAGTACAACTGCATCTGCTGCTGCTACTTCCATTAGATTACTATTATTACTATGACTTTTACTAGTACTACTGGTATTGCTACTGCTATTTCTACTGCTACTGCATCTCCTCCTTCTATTGCCACTACTGCTGCTGGTGCTGTTTTTTTTTTATTGCTCCCTCTACTAGCAGTGGTAGCAGTTTTAGCAGCAACAGTGGCAGGAGGAGAAGTAATAGCAAGTAGGAGATAGTAGGAGTATCAGCACAGTTTGTATGCTATGATGAGCCCTTACGAAAGGGTACGGATCAGGCACCTTACGTAAGCACTCCCGATCCATAGTACGGATCACCGCGGAACGATCCATACCAGAATTTATGCTCACAGCCATATATATATATATATGGTTGGTGGTTTGGAACATGAATTTTATTTTCCATTTCATTTATGGGATGTCATCCGAAACCCATTGACGAACTCATATTTTTCAAGATGGTTATTGCACCACCAACCAGCGATTGTAAATGGTTGATTTTCCAGTTCGCTAAGTTAACTGGAGGGTTTTATTGTACTGACTACCACTTTTCTAGATGATGAAATATGATTCAGCCACTTATATGGCAATTTGGTACTGAATTTTATATATGGTGAAGCGTTTAATGCGTACTTAGTGGGTTCACGGTTTGGCACCTTCGAAGCCGTCCACTTTGGAGAATTCCATTGGGACTCTGGGACGACCATTCTTCCATTGGAGAACGGTCGTCGATCTAGCCAGTAAAGAAACATAGCAATGGACGGCCCATGGAGCCCCATCACCTATAAGACATGGTCATGTTCATACAATGTGAGGCCCCCCAGTGATGTGAACGTTGGTTTAGATTCGCCCCGGTAACTCTAGTTATTTGCGTACCATAAACCAGTTCGTGAAATTGGAGTTATTAGTTCACCCCAACTTAGCGTTCGTAAACGGGGGCCCCACTTTGTAGCTTTTTGTATCTTTTTGTATGATGACCAGAGGGTAACCACAGGTTGAAGAGTCCCACTCCCATCACAGAAAAAGGTGACCGCGTGGCCATGTGCGTGGCTGCATTGGATGCCAAGGAATGTTGCACAAGCTCCTGGTGAGTGGTTGGTGGGATCCAGTTGGAGATGGGTCAACATAGGATATATAGAGATAATGGGAAGATAATGGGGAGATGATAGGGGTATATCTCCCAAAAATCTGATTTATGGGTTTGTAGGGACATGGGGCTACCCCTGAAATGGGTATTTGATAGGTAAAAGCGGGTAAAAGTGTGATTAACAAGTGCATTCTTGTGTGCTGTACCTTACTTTGAGACAAACCCAAATATCAAAGGCCCTCCCCACTTATCAAAGGAAATCATAGCTCTTTCTACGTTGATCCTCTGTATATTTGATGTTTATATCATAATACATCATAATACCGTAATACCGGGTTCTTCAAAAAAACAGCCATCGACCAAAAAGTTTCAGTATGCACCGGAAGCCCCCAGAACCCCTGTATCAATGCTGCAGGCCATCACTTCTCAATTGAAATTGGGGACCAGGGGTGTCTAACTGTCTTCGCTAGATTTCAAGTTGGTTGGCTGTTTTGTTCAAGAACCCGGTATCCCCTTCGATGTCCATACGTTTATACAATAGGCATATCCCCTTAGATCCCTTAGATCGTCATATTTGTTTGATAGATTTTGATAGTTGGAATCATGAAATTATCACAGAAATCCGCTTTGCATATCCTTACATCCCCTAACAAAAACAAAAAAAATACTTTACTTCGTGTGATCCCCACCATGACATTTATACATTTTCTTACTGGCAAATCTTCTGGCATTCTATCTGACATATCTTCTGACATTCTATTTGACATTCTATCTGGCATATAATTTGGCATATCTTCTGGCATATCTTCTGGCATTCTATTTGGCAAATCTTCTGGCATTCTATCTGGCATATCTTCTGGCACTCTATCTGACATATCTTCTGGCATTCTATCTGGCATATCTTCTGGCATATATTCTGGCATATCTTCTGGCATTCTATCTGACATATCTTCTGGCATATATTCTGACATATCTTCTGGCATATCTTCTGGCATTCTATCTGGCATTCTATCTGGCATATCTTCTGGCATATTATCTGGCATTCTATCTGGCATATCTTCTGGCATATCTTCTGGCATATCTTTGACATTCTTTCTGACATTCTTTCTAACTTTCTTCTGCACATTCTTTGTCCCATATCTTCCTACATGAGGTCCGGCAGGGAACACTTGGCGTGGATATTCGCGGTTGAGGTCCGGCAGGGAACACTGGGCGTGGATGGTCGTGGTTGAGGTCCGGCAGGGAACACTGGGCGAGGATGGTCGTGGTTGAGGTCCGGCAGGGAATATTGGGCGTGGATGGTCGTGGTTGAGGTCCGGCAGGGAACACTGGGCGTGGATGGTCGTGGTTGAGGTCCGGCAGAGAACACTGTGGATCGCGGGTCGCAGTTGAGCAAGGACGGCGAGGACGACGAGGACGACGAGGAGGACGAGGAGGAGGAGGAGAGGAGGACGAGGCAGGAGGAGGCGGAGGAGGAGAAGGAGGAGGAGGCAACTGACATAAAATCTAACAACCCTCACCTGGCAGGTGGGGAACAAACTCAACAGCAGGAGCTGGAACGTGGCATCGTACTGGGGGAGAAATTCCCCGTGCCTATGTTGGAGCCTGGGACGATAAAAAACCCTTCACACTGTTGGGGACTCTAACAATCCAATAGGGAAACCCCTATAAACCAACCAGGATTAAATGGGTATGGGTCAATACCTATAGATACATTTTTAGTGGGATGAACATCCATTTACCAGCTATTTTGGGGTTCACTAGGTACCAGGGTTTTGACCCATCCCCAAATAGAATGATAGAGGGATTTTGAACACTTCTCATGTTGGAAAGCTGGCTGTTCACCATGAATAGCATATGGCAATGCAACAGTTCGCTATGGAGAATGGCCATTTAGTTCGTTGAATTTGCTATTAACAATGGTGGGTGTTCCAGTTCGCCATGTGTTAGTTTACCAGAGGGTATGTTGATTTAACAAGCAACCTTGGAATTTGCACCAGAAAACACATGGAAATTCTGGAGCAAATCGGAAAATCTAGGGAGCAATCTGGAGCAATGGGTCTAAGTCTAAGATCTAAACAGCAATCAATGGGAATATGGGGATACATATGGAAGTTTCCTGAAATGGGGGTACCCCCAAATCATCCATGTTAGTAGGATTGTCCATTATAGACCAACCATTTTTTGGGATCCTACATCTCAACCAGCTATTCCACACTGTATCTAAGATGGGCAATCATAGAAAAAAGGATGAGTGATAGGAGACTGATGAGACAGTGTGATTTTTGACGTTGAAGGGGAAATCATGAAACATTATATGATAAGCCTGATAAGCCATGGGATTCTAACCCAAGTATGGGAGGGTCCGGGAAACCAGAGGTAGAAAGGGGTACCACAATTTTGAGTAACATCATTAGAGCTTCAGGCGATGAGAAGAACTAGTAACTATAGTGATGTTTACCTAAGAAAACAATTTTTTTTACTAGTCTTGAATGTGTTACCGATTCATCAAGGGTATATTCGGGGATATGATTGCGAACAGGTATGTGGGTTTATGTGTTCTTCACATACATAAGTAATTTGTTGATTCGTTTGACAGAACATGTCCAGCCTGTCTTCTTGTGTATGAAGTGCGGCCGACCCAGTTTAGCTTCCTTTATTCTTGACCCCCCAACCTAGATGGATTTTCTTGCTAGTTTCAATGGGTTTCCATAGGTAACATGTTCTATTGCTCAGACCACTACAGTACAGGAAGGGGCCCCTAAGTTTTGAGTGGGTTTATATAACTATTTACTTATTTATATATATAAAATATATATATATATAATATATATATAATATAATATATATATATGGTCCCGTCCGGCGCCCGGGGACCCCCCCAGCAACCTCCGCCACGGGGGTGGCCAGCCATCTACCACCATCCGTCAAGATCTCATATGCTATACTTACATGCTGGCCTCGTGCCACCTATGCACTACATAAGAGGATACCTCCATGCAGTGTTCACTACTGCCTATAATATGCCCATACAATCTATTTACAACGTATTCCTGCCCATAAAGTACCATTATAGTAGCCATATATAGCCATATACTAGCTACTATCAAGATCTCATGTGCTATACATATTTGCTAGCCACATACAACCTATATCTACCTATATAATATACTATATACTATCTACAAGATACCTCTATAACCCCCCACCCATCCCACAGGGGGGGCGGGGGTAAAGTAGACCCTAGATGGATCATTTACATGCTGGCCACATGCGACCTACTTAATGCCTTACACACTAGTTGTGCCAGTGACACACTACCTAGCCCCCACCCACCCCACAGGGGGGGCGGGGGTAATGTAGACCCTACATCGATCATTTATATGCTAGCGACATGTCAACTATATCCGACACAAAGCCTCCAACATACAGGGTACATACAGGACCATGACCATGAGGGGGGAGGGGTTGCAGGGCTGAGCCATATATATATATATATATGTATATATATATATATATATATTATGTTACCATCCAACCGTACTGGGCAAAGCTTGGGTGGGCACTTTAGTACTTTATGTATTTGTTGTTGTGCCGCTATACACAGGGAGATCATCCTTACCGGCCAAAATGCAATGTATCCAAGATTGCGATGTATATTTTGTTCCATAAGTAAACCCCAGCCAACCTATAATGCGGATAGGAAATTTGGTTTAGTTTCACCCATCCAATAGAGTCAATAGAGTTATCTACCACAAACCATAGTAAACCATACTAGATCATAGTCAACCGTAAACCATAGTAAACTTAACTAGTTCAACCAACTTAAAACGACTTAAGTCTCCCATGGCAGATGAAACCCATGGCATCTGATTTCGACGCTCAGGATGCAGCTGTGTGCGTGGTTGACAAGATCAACTACTTCAAGAGAAACTTGGCTGCGCAGTCCTACAAAAAATGGGATGTTCACAACAAAACTGGGAAACCACATGGATTTACCTAGTAAGAAATGGAACTCAAGAGTTGCAATCAACCATAATAATAATAATATATATATATATACACACATATGTAATATGTAACATGTAGGCATGGATGAACTTACAAGGACCTCCCATTGTTCCAAAATTCATGTTGCTCATCATGTCAGGGCCTTTTAAGGGCATCCTATACTTTTGGGACGCGTCCAAGTGAATTTTCAGCACCTATTTTGCTATAGAAGCCCGCTTTGTCCGTGGTAGAACCACTGATTGTTATCGTTATATGTCTGTGTACATATATATATATATAATATCATATATCTAATATAATATAATATATATATATGTATTATTATTATTAGTATTATTATTATTAGTATTATTATTATTTTATATATATACTATATATAATAATATACATATTATATAATATACACATAATATATATATGTATGTATACATGTAGCACACCCACATTTTGGACAAAGGACCCACATCTTACCTTTTTCCTACCTTTTTTCGCCCTGTTGGGTTTCCGGGGAAACGGGTTCCCTCAGGTACGGTGACCACCAAATCCAAGTTCCATGTGACTTTGGGTCATCAAACCGCGTGGCATCCCAGTGGATTTTTTCGGGATTGTTGAGTCGGATATAATGGGAATACCTGGATGTTTCATGAAACATAATTTGACCGAGCCTCTGGAAACTTGATATAGCAACATAGGAAACCACCATTTCAATAAGTAAATCATCTCTAAATGGACAATTATCGCTATGTTAGATTGCCAGAGGGTACTCCATTGCCAGAGGGTACTCCATTGAAAATTTCACGCGAACTGCCCTTGATTGTTAATCATTTTCCTGCAATCACACTTCCAAGAGCCACAGTTCGAAATTCTAATTGGGGTGTGTTCAAGAAGTGCTGTACCTTTGAAAAAATCCATGGTTTAAAGCCATAAGCTCGGGCCCACATCCAGGGTTTCTCCACCCCAATGATAGGTAAACAAGGTAAACGATAGCCACTTTTGAGTGGAAAAAAATACATCATCATTTTTTTCTACCAATTTCCCCCCGGTGTCTTTGGAGTGTTGAGAGCAACCCTGTTGATTTTTCTAAGTGCTGATGCATCAATGCTTATTTAGTTGTTTTTTAAACAGATGTAAGTTGGAAGCATTGTCAAATGGTTTGAGCTAGCTAATCAAATGAAATCCAATCCTTCAACACATTTCTTCTTATACAATATAATATGTTCCTTTTTAAAGCGCCAAAAATTGGGGGCCCACATCCTTCTTAGTTTTTTGACAAACTTCAGGTCATGGCCACTGCGCATTTTTTCTGCCCCTTCCCTGGAACGTCGGCCAGTTCCAGGTAAAAATGGCGGGGTGGACCGGGTCAATCTCGGTGGTTGATTGTTTGATGTTGATAAGTTCAGTTTTTAGATAGTTGTTGGCTCAAAAGTGAATACTGGTGACAGGTGCAGCTCCTAGCTCGAAACTCAATCTTGATTTTTAAAAATTGATGGATAAGATTTTAAGCGTTTTTGAGCTAAGAGTTGGAGAAACTCCAGCTGAGAGAAAATGCTGCGGAGTATCGAAGATTGGTCATGATTGGTTATCTGCTTGGTGGTTTGGAACATGTTTTATTTTCCACATATTGGGAATGTCATCATCCCAACCGACAAATATTTTTCAAGCTGGTTAAAACCACCAAGCAGTTCTGATTAGTCATACCTGGATCCTTTGAGCTGGAAGCTTCGTGATCTTTGGGGTTTAAGGTCCCCAGGTGTTGAAAGTTGATTTGAGACGTGGCACACATGAGAACACCCCGATATTGGATACCAAGATCCTTCAACACTGAACCAATCTTAAGTCCTTCAAGTCATGCACGTGGAAGTGTTTCCATACCCTGGAAATTTTGATAAAAGAAGTGCAAAGCTAGAAGAATTCAAGGTGCCCATGTATTCCCCAAGGTATCCTGACGTAGTTTTCCCTAGGTGGTCATGCCACCTCGGTAGGAGCAAGGAACCAGCGGCATCCAAAGGATATCCAGGTTGGACGCGGTTGTGAAACTCGCGGAACTCATCCAAAGATGGAGGGTTGATCAGCGAAAACAGTGACTGGTTGGTGGTTTGGAAAATGTTTTATGACTTTCCATAATAGATGGGATAATATGTACAAGCCCAGTTTCAAAAAATAACTGGTTAGTAATCACATCTGGTTGGTGGTTTCAAACATTGGGATGATGACTTTCCCATCATATTGGGAATGTCATCATCCCAAGTGACTTTCACTCCATCATTTTTCAGAGGGGTAGGGCTCAACCACCAACCAGAGTGATCTTACCCGAAATTCGATTTCAAGCAAAGACAGGGGCGTACCTAGCGTACCTAGCAGAATAGAAAGTAGAAATGCATGAATTGAATCTTCAGAATTCTTTCCTGGACCAACAAAATCTTTGTTCAATGCGTTGCCTCTTCTGTTGAAATTCAGTCCAGACTGTTTCTGGTACACTTTCACCGAAACCTCGTAAGATGTTCCAACGACATTAAGTGTGGTAGTATGATAATCAATAATCAATGTGCGATCCTGTGATTTTTTTTTCGCAGCCCGCCGAAAAAGGAAAAAACAACAGGTATAGAACAGTCAAATCCTACCAAAATAGTTTTCAATAACTGTTCTATCTTCTTTGAGGGTTAGATGGGACATGCTTGCAGCTTCAGCCATCATAACGAGATCATAACGAGATCACTCTTCACACGGCTTTGGTTTGATGCTGGTTATGTCCTCCCCAGTTTAGTTGCTGGATTTGCCCGGCATACTTGAAACTTTACCCTCTGGTAAACGTTTACATAACTATGGGCCAAATCACCATGTTATAGCTGGGTAAATCAACTATTTCTATGGCCATGTTCAATAGCAAACTGTTAGTCATTACCAGAGGATGAGTCCCATTAACTATCATTAATCACCATAATATAATTAAACATTATGAACCACTACTAACTAACCATTAAATCACCAGAGGGTATATCCCAATCTTGTGAATTTCATGGTGATCACACATGACTCACAGAGTGGATGTGAATGGGTAATTGTGGCAGTAGCCTCTGTTCTGTCAAGAATTGTGCCAAGAAACTCAAGTTATAGTAAGGAAAATCATCCCAACGCGATTTGTTATCTTTTTTTAAAATATGTATTATATGGAGGTTTCCTAAGTCATGGTGGGAACCCTAAATCATTTGTTTATAGATGGATTTTCCATGAAATAAACCATCCAGCTTTTTGGGGTACCCTTTTTGCATCCCCATTAGTCTTGTTTCTCATACCCCACATTTGGCAGTCTCCTCATGGTTACACATAATATATATATATATATACACCATGAAGTCCACAATATACTTTGGATATAAATTATAACCCAATTCTACATACTTGTTTTAATGTGTTTACTTTCTCATGTTTTTAACGTTTGACTGTTTACTAATTATATTAGCGATTATCAGTTTGTAACATTGGTGTTTTTGTTTATGATTGTTGCACTATTATCTGGTTGGTGGTTTCAAACATTTTTTATTTTTCCATAATATATGGGATAATCCTTCCCATTGACTAATATTTTTCAAGATGGTTAAAAATACCAAGCAGTAATTGTATGTAATAAGACTAATTATATGTGAGTATTAGTTTGTAACATAGGTATTTTATGATTTTTGCACTATGATGTTTTTAAACCAACCGATCAGCGTCTCATCGACAGTACGGGCTGCCGCGGCAGGTGCCTCCAAGAGCGGTCCGACCCTGGCGATGGGTCACTCGGCAACAAAAATTGTGTTTTTTTTTTTTTTTAATGGGCGAATCATGGTTCATAATGGATAATAATGTTTAATAACGGTTACTGTAATAATAGGTAATAGTGGTTAATAATGGTTTATAATGGTTAATAACATATTTGCTCAAAATAGTGAATAACGGTTAATAATAGTTAATACTGTAATGATTAATAATGGTTTACAATAGTTAATAAATCTAGCTTGGGTGTATGCTTGTTTTATGGTTGTTTTGTGATGATTACTGTGGGTGTAATTGTTAATGGTTCAAGATGGCTATTTGATGCTTCCACAATCAAGCATTGCTGGGAAATCCCTTGTAAGTGGAGGTTTGTAACTTGCACAATAATCGAACTAAGGGGGGGGGATGGCCCTCAATGACCCATATCTTTTAGGGGATTGTAATTATTTGGAATTAATGGACATTCATGGTGTATATTGGTGTATGTATATATATATATTATACTGGTTGAGAATGATAAATGATGGTGAACTTGGAGCACTCATGTTCTTGGAACAGATCAGATGAGCAGTGTCAAAAAGCTGTTGGAAGATCACCAACATCAGATCTGACAACGCTCAGGGTGAACTGACTACATCATACTCTGCAGATACAAAGGCCACGACTTGATGGCTGAAGTGGTATGATCAAATGAGAATCATGTCCATTTCCAACCTGGGAAAATTGCGAAATTTGAGGAAACAGGGCCAAGTGTCCTATTTTCATACCATCATTATCATATTTCCGAACCAATTGCTGAATTCATACATGATATTCAGACCCAAGAGAAACACACAAACTCTGGGCCAAATTGTGAGCTTTATGGAAAGTCTACTGGCCGAGTAGTGGATTCCCAAAATGCTCGGAACATGTCGGGAAATTGGAGATTTGTTTTTTTGGGGATTTCATGGAAGATTCCTGATCTATATACCCTCTGGTAAACTAACATAACTATTGAAAATCACCATTTATAGTGGATTTACCCATTAAAAATGGTGGTTTTCCATAGTTATGTTAGTTTACCAGAGGGTAAATGAAGATTTTTTGAGCCGGGAGAATCATCCTTTTTGTTCGTATCATAAGAGAATTCTATGTGTAATCAGAACTGAGTTTCTCTAAACATTACCCTTTGGCAAATTAATATAGACCCTGAAAATCACCAATTTTTAGAGGAAACTAATCTTCCAACCCCTATCTACCAGGGTCTATGTTAATTTACTGGAGGGTAAATTGTCTATATTAGCGTAACAGCGTAACATATCATACCATAATTTACAAGCAGCTGATCCCCATTTTGATGGCATTTTACGAGATAAGGTTGCTGTTCATGCTTATAATAAGTGTTCTCAAATATGGGGATACACGAAACCATTGCATTGGTTCATGATTAGTTTGTTGGTTTTGATGAACATCAAACCCTTTAGTTTATAAGATATAGATATGGTATAGAGGTTTTAGCCATCATACATTTGGTGATACAATTGCTGGTGGTTTCAACATTTTTATTTTCCATCATATATGGGATAATCATCCCAACTGACGAACTCATATTTTTCAGAGGGGTTGGAAAAAACCACCAACCAGATTGATACAGAGTAACTTGGCTGGTGGATGATGAGGATTAAACTGCCCAATACTTACCCTCTGGTGAACTAACATAGCAATGGAAAATGGCCATTTATAGTGGATTTTCCCATTAAAAATGGTGATTTTCCATTGCTATGTTAGTTTACCAGAGGGTAGGGAGTTTCCATCAATTCAACATGTTTTCCCCGCTGCTTGTTTTGACACTGAGATTTGCCTGGTGGATGTTTCGGGGCATCACGATTCGATATGTTTTGCGGATGATTGACTAAATGGCCATGTACGTTTGGTGTTGAACCCGTCACAAAAAGACGGCATTCTTTTGAAGCCATATTGATGATCTCAAGGATCAACACGTTTACACAAGTCCTGGTTTGGTAAGTTCTTCACACTAAGAATTCAATAGGCTAGACTGACTTATTCGGCAAAAACAAGCGCAGCGGACATCCATTGGCATTGGACTCCTGTGTTGTAACCTTGAGCGAGAAAACATAGGTAGCAGGTCCGCAAAACATGTTTTGCCCTTGGCTTCCCTGGAATGGATCCCTGTTGAGCTTCAAGCCAATGTGAACATGGCCATGAGATTTCTTCACATTCTGCGGAAACATCGTTTGGTTCCAAGAATGGGGTATAACGGTATAGCCATAGCCCCAAAATGGCCTTTCCGCTTGATTGAGAGCCCCCCCCAAGACGCCTTGTGGCAGAAACTCTTTGTGTCCCACGAGAGCCTTAATCGGCAGAACATACGTGAAGATGGTGTGTGGGGCATCTTTTTTCAAGTTCGTTACATCCGAGCTTTCGATCTCTCGCAAGGGCATTCTTCGTCCCAAGAGGTAAGAACAGATCCCATGGCTAGGACCGGGGATGCTGGAACCACGTCAGCAAAGTAAGCTTAATATAAGCACAATAAAACCTTAACGCTCAGTACAGACTGCAACGGAGCTGCCGCAACCGAACAAATATGGAACAAACCAGAGTGCCACTCGAGCACTTGCCTGCCACAGGCGGTGCAGCTGCAGATGCAAAGCGCTCGCGGAGAGATTGAGCTGTTTTGCGCATGTCGGCAACGTACAAATTGGGTCATATTTGGTCTCAGAAAGTTTGGACCACTCACCTGGGCAGCCCCCATCATCATTGGCATTTCCCCTTTTTCACGCAGCACTAGGAGCCCAACATGGACATCACAATGCGAAATGTGAAGCTGCTCTTCGCCATGGCGCCAAAAGCAGTTCGAGCAAAATGCTGTTTCATCCCCCAAAAAAAATCCAGGCGCCACGCTCGGCCTTGGAATGAATTCCCTCTGTAAGTTTGCTTCCATTTCAGCATGGCTTTCCTTTATTCCAAGCCCAGTGCGTCCATAACATCATCATTTTTACTGACCTTTACGCATGCATGCATGCATGCATGCATGCATGCATGTATATGATAACTTACATCATATGTATGTATTTGCATTTTTGGTAAATACTTTAAATTTAAACATATATATTATATTTAGTTATTATGATTATCTACGTGTAGTGACAAATATGTAGACAATATCAGATATATCATAGCGTCTCCTTCTGTCTCCTTCATTGTTCTCGGGTTTTGCATGCGGGGTCGCCCTGAGCCTTCAAGGGAAACCAAAAAGATTGCATAGTTTTCAGTGCTTTCGGCCAAACATGTCAGTCAACGTGTCGGAATCCTTCAGGTTGCGGTGCTGCAGTGTCCGAAAGGCGCCGCCAGCGTTTGAAGTTACTTTTTCAGTGCTGGAAAGGATTTTATTCAACACCTTGATATATATAATCACGTTTTTTCATTCGAACGCCGCGACGTGGTTACTGTATCTTATAGTCCTGCAAACCAAATTGTAGCCCACTTGTCGGGGGAGGAAATGCGTTTTTGAAAAAACATGCGGGTGACTGACGTTGTGTGCATGTCAGCACCGTGCCTTGCCGATTATGTTGGCCAGTGCGGCTTTGGTTATGACCCATGAAGATGTCTGTTTCAATGCGGCAACTTCCCGCTTCAACAAAAACACTCGCGAGCAAACGACTATCTTGTGCGCAAAAACATTTTCCAAATATGAACAATCGGATCCAAATATATACGTGTTAATTTCAACATATGTTTTTGTTGTATCAACATGTGTTTTGTCCGTGAAAAATTGTAGTTTCATATCCATGTGGAACTCAAATGGGTAGGTAGGGTTGAAATAAATTTGGCCGTACATTTGTGGAACAACAAATCAATAATTAGATTTGATTAGATTTACGTGTTGAACAACGTTAGTCTATTTGCCAATCATGTTCACCCGGAGTCTAGATTCTGGATATGAATTCCCAATGTCAGGCAAAACAAATGGCCTACGACCTTTGATTTTTCCAACAACTACCTCCACGTGGAGGAATTATGGCAGTCACTCTGCCATGGAAGTGGTGTGACCAGGGGTCAAGGGTGGGCAATTGAATTTGAGTCAGTGACATGCGTTTATTTGTGGGCAATGAATGCTCAAGGAGAAAATCACACTGCAATTGTTCATCCCACTTCGCATCAAATATACTATTGCCTGCATTTTGAATTTCAGTTCTCTAGGACTGATATTGCGTAGTTAAATCCCAATGTAGCATGGATTCAACTGGGACAATTTGTTAACTCGGAAAACTGAAATCCATGATTCATCCCTTGTAATTTTGTTGGTTTTGTAAATGGAAACAACAAGTGTTTTCTTGTAAACCATTGTAAACCACTCACCTACCTAATATGTTTGTTTGATTGTTTGACATGTTGCATTTTGACCGCAGGCAGGACTGTTTGCTGGCATTGCGGTACAACTGAGGGAGGACAATTTCACTGCGTATTGACATTGTTTTTGCAAACATCACCTATTTTGGAGGGAAGCACTTCCCGTGCCAAGCAATTTTGGAACCGAATTGGTGGCCCTCTGCGGATAGCTGTGTTTTCCACCGCCCATTGATAAACGTTCTGGTAAAGTTCCATGGAACTGGGGGAGCCCGTCCCAAGAGGAACTAAAGAGCCAGGGATGGTGAAGAAAACCGCGGGGCGTATGGGGAGATACAGAACCAGTTGGTGAAAAACCGTTGGTGAATCTCATCCTCCTTTATATTGGAGGTTTCCTAAAATATGGGTACCCCCAGTCATCATCCATTTGAAGTTGGTATTTTCCATGAAACCATCCAGCGTTTTGGGGTGCCCCCATTGATGGAAAACCCCCAAAACGGTCACCGCAAGAAGGAAACCGCGGCCGTGGAGTCCAGGTCAAACAGCCCGGTGGAGTATGAGAATTCCGATGGTGATCAGGCGGCCAGGGCCGGTCCAAAGGTCCGAGAGGTCATGGGGGTACCCCTTACTTAAGTTGTCATCATCCGAGGCACGAAGTTTTTGCTTATCAATGTGAAAACTCATGGTTTGGGGTAGCCATATTTTAGGAAACCTCCATATACTTGGTGGTTCATCGCAGTGAGTAAGTTTAGTATAATTCAGGTTGTAGCTGGACTAACCCTACTTACAAGTGGGGTTAATAAGCCACTTACGAACTGTGATGAGCCACCAACAGGGGAGTATGAATGATGAACGGGATAGAAGCTGGATAAGTGTTGGGGAAGGGTTTCAATATGGCTATGGCTATGGGTCAAAACCCTGGTACCCTAGGTACTCTAGGTACCCTAAAGCAGATGGTTAATGGATGGTTATTACCCCAAATATGGCAATAATAGGTTTTGACCCATATGATTGGCCCAAAATCCTTTGATGCTTGCTGATTGGTGGTTTGGAACATTTTTTATTTTTCCATATATTGGGAATAATCATCCCAACTGATTATATAATATTTTTCAGAGGGGTTGAAACCACCAACCAGCTTGCAAATTCCAAGAATGACAGTTGTTTTGGGGCCACTTCATCCCACAATTTTGGTCGCCATTCCATTTGGTGACCTCGCGTAGCCATCCCAACATTTTTGAGTTATTTGATGGTGTAAATTGACGTAAATTCCCTACAGGATGGGGCCCCAGTTCGTTAGCTAAGTTGGTTTATAACTATGACTATAATAGCAATAGTGTATGATGCCTGTAACAATATTTAGATGGGGTTATAAACCAAGTTATAACTAGGGAGGCCCATCCTGTAGATACGCGCCTTTCTTGCAAATCAACGGCAAGCCGATCAAGCCATGTACAGTACATAATCTAATTGTTGATGACCTTTGGTATTTGGAGTCCTGCGGGGTCTGTCCAAAACATGCAAATGAAATGATGCTTGTGATGATGGGGAATTATCCCAAATTTCCAAGAGCAGTGTGTATTAGTATGTTGTTGGAAGATGTTACAAGCAAGAAGTAGGGGAGGGACCTGAACAGGGTCACTCTGCTCTTACAATACAATACACCATGACTGGTTGGTGGTTTGGAACATTTTTATTTTTCCGTAATATATGGGATAATCCTTCCCATTGAAACCACCAAGCAGTTTAGTTTCAGGATTTCTGCGCACATGAAGGCTGACCACCTGGCTGAACCCCGTGAGCTGCCTATGGATGGAAAATCCGCAAGTTCTTTGGACAAAAGATGGGTAACACACCATATGACATATGTATATTCCCAGGCAAATTTTCAATTAGTTCAAATGACGTCCGTATCCAAATACTTGTGGTACATGAATTGTCCAAGCTCCATTTTCTGTGGATAGGCATGTGTTTGCTCAGTCAGTAGCCACAAAATAAGAAATGCTAACCAATTTCTTTTACTGAAGGTATTTGTGCAAAAAAAAAGTTTTCAAATAGCCCAACAGATATCTAAGAATCCAAGATTATCTTTAGGACTCATTCTAAGCATTTACCATGATTAATAGATCAATTGTGGGAACATTACCAGTACCTTGAGCAATATGATTTGCACTGATTACAAATTACAAATCATTATTACTGGTGATGCCTACCAAGCAACTAGAATAACCTAAAAAATGCTGCAATTACCATTTCGTACCATTCCCAAATGCAATAATCATATAGAATATAGAATTATGATTGGGAGTGGTACTTCCAGTAATACTATGTAATCATGTGGAATTTCAGGATCCTACAATGGAGGTACGTTAGTACCATATGTTAGGCCATATTTTGTGGGGATATTCCCTTACATAGGCCTTATATATGGTAGGCACCTCCAATGAATCGGTTCCTGAAATGGCCATTCATGTAATTGCAGTGTTTACCCTTTGGTAAACTAACATAGCTCTGCAAAATGGCCCATTTATAGATGGTTTATCTATTAAAAATGGTGATTTTCTAGTTCGCTATGTAACAAATTACCGGAGGGTACCATCACCACTGGAAGTAGCATTGGATGGATATTGAATCATCCTTGAGGCAGCCAGGTGAAGTTTCAGGTGCAGGAACAGCAAGTAACAAGTTGTGAAGTTTACCAAAGTATTACCCTGTTATTGTTTTATCATATTAATATATATAGCCACCTGCAAACATATCAAAAAAGTTCCCATTAAATCCAAGTAAAATCGTGACTTAAGTTGTTTTTTTTCGATCTTTTCCAGGGGTCACGGATATATTCTATATCTACATCTTAAATGTCCCCGGAAAGGTGGGTTATATGGGATCTTTGACCGATTCCATGCTGCCGGAGGTGAAGTTGATCCCCGAAACGGGCAAGTCGAGGACCCAAAGAAAACGTTGGTTGGTAGCGACACCATGTGGTCGGAAATCACCAGGCGTTTGATGGAGAAATCCACATCGAAATCATCCAAAATCTGGTGAATCATGAGGTTTTTGCATAACAACCGCCCATTTGATCCATTTGACAGTGCGAAATTTGGATACCCTCTGGTAAACTAACATACCCATGGAAAATCACCATTTTCAATGGGTAAATCCACTGTAAATCACCATTTTCAATAGCTATGTAACAAATTACCAGAGGGTATCGGGTCTCGTCAAATTCACCGTGCGCCTGAACAAAAACACCCAGGCTTTTGCTGGAGCTAAATGGAGTAGCCAAAGGCGAGGTCACTGAACTCAGGCGCTGGGAGGGTCCAAAGGTGGAAGGACAAGCAAAAAGGAGGAAACGCAGGGCGTGGCCCCCAACCGTTATGGTTTGTTGGTTTTTATGTTCCATAATATATGGGATGTCATCCTTCTCATTGACTTTCATATTTTTCAGAGGGGTAGGTATGCCACCAACCAGTATAGTTATACCAATTATACCCTCCATAAACCCTAGCTAACCAAGTTATGAAGTCAACTTAGCTATCCTTTAGGGTTCCCACCTTGCGTTACATGTGTCAGGGGCACAAGATGGATTATATACCCATGTTCAAGTAAATGGTCCATGAATAAGGAATTTGAATGGCATAATAATCTGATGACCATAATCCACTTACAATCTTTTGACCACGCTACACGTGCATGGGTATCTAATGGTATTTCACTAAGAAATTTGAGGGATGTTACATTGTTAACTCGGCATTTTACATACCTCTGGTAAACTAACACAACTATGGAAAATCACCATTGTTGATGGGTAAATCCACTATTTCTATGGTCATTTTCAATAGCTATGTAACAAATTGCCAGAGGGTGAATCCCATTAGCTACCATTAATCACCATTAATTACCATTATTAATTTTTAGGATCAGATCTGTCGGGTTTAGATCTGTAGGGTATTTTGTTTCCAAGGTTTCCTTTTAGTTTGTTGTTTACGTTTGTAAAATGGCAAACTTGATTGTTTGCCTGATAACGTTAAACAAGGTAGAAAGAATAACTCTACCTGAGTGTTTTCTCATCCAAAAAACTTAGAAAAACACAGGCAAATCCAAGAGTGCTGTCAAACTTTAAACCTGACCATGGTCAAAATGCACAGGAACACCAAACCAAAGAGCAGGTTGAACGCATGCATACAACGAGAATTTGTTCGCCAATTCACGATCCAATGACACGCAAATAAATTGCCAATTGAGATGAATTGCTAATTGATGCTGGCACCTGAGCAACGCAGTTTAGACAAATTCTCAGCAACATCAAATTTGCTGCTGCTGCTGCAGCTGCAGCTGCAGGCGCTGCCTCTTCATGGCACGGGTAAGACCAGGCATGGCACAACCAAGACAGAAGGCAAATGCCGGAGACCATTGGCAACTGGGCAATCGGAAAATAAAAACTGACACTTTGAGCCACGCATGCATCCAACGCATGCAAATTTCGCTACCACAGGGTCAGAGGCACATGCTTGGACGTGAAGTGCGCACGCTGCGTCGGCCCCCGCTTACGTTTGTATTTCTTCATTTTTTCTACTTTTTCGCAAAATTGGACAAAATTGAGCAACATTTGGCAAAATTGGGCAAAATTGAGATTTCACTTTTTTGCTTTCCCAGCTTCATTTTTTAATTGATTTTAACAATCTCGAGAAAATTGTGGTGATTGCGGGCACAATTGAAACAAATTGGGGGCTTTTGGGCAAAACTCAGCAAATTTGAGACAAATTAGGGGGGCTTTTGGGCAGAATTGGGCAAATTTGAGAAAACTTGGGGGGCTTTTGGGTAGAATTGGGAGAAAAATTGGGGCTCCATTCACATTTGTTTTACGTAATTGTTGTTTCCAATTGCCCACCAAGCCCAGTTGCATATAGAATTACAGAACGCGTATCCAGCTGGAAGATGTTTAATTTAAAGGCGATCTTGGGCAATGATTGGCAAAAGAATCTAGATTAAGATGCGCAGTCATTGAAACTTCGATTGTTAGCGTGCTCCTATTTGCACCATTCATGGAACACAAATTAAAGCACACCCATTCCTACATGCACCAAAGCCTTTGAAACATAGTGATGTTATCAAATTTGAATGGCTTGAAATTATCCAACAAGTCGATCCCAAGTTGCTATCTGAGGAACAGGTTGCATCTAGGAATGGATCAAGTCAATGCCCTAATCATGCATGAGGAGATGAAACATGCCATTTAATCAATGTAACTGAAATTTGAATCATTTCTTTGCACTTCTTTTTGATGCCTCCTCGTTATGTTTAACGGGAACCGGGAACCCATACTGCCCCAATTTTCCTCAAAATCTGCCCCAAAATGATTTAAAAGAAAAATTGGTTTTCCTTCAAAAACCCGCCTGATCTAAACCCTGCCTGATCTAGACCTAAAGACGAGATGGCTGAATTAATCACCATTAACTATCACTATGTAACAAATTACCAGAGGGTATAATCCATTGGATGTATACCCAACAATATGATTCCAACGGCTTTGTCCAGAATCGCTGGATTTACCCACATCATCGTTCGCCAGAAAGTTTGGGCCCCCTCTCAAGGGACCGCATAGATAACTCATCATGTTTAGCATTAACAATCCAAGTTGGGGGGTACCTAATTTTGACCCATACCGGGTTTCTCATACACATCTTAAGATTCAGACATCTGGGGAGTCCTTGGAGTGGTAGTTTGATAAATATCTTAGTTGTATAATCCATTGCCATTTTGATGGCACAGGCAAGGGGAACAAATCGATGCTGGTGTTCAATGTCACCCTGCTGCGCAAACCCAACAAGCGAGAAAGCCGAGAAGTCATGGACGCTATTGACAATGATGACCTTGTGCAACTGCGCAGTTTGCTTGCATAAGGGCTAGACATGCAGCCTTTACTTAAGGCCAGAGGAATAGTAGCCAATGTTATTGGCATGGCCATGAGAGTAGATTACCAACGGCCCAAATATACTGGGTAATTATGTCGTTGTTTTTTCCTGTAGGTGGAAGCACATACTCGTACTAGTAGCTTATTATCATCCAGATCATACAGTAGTTGTAAACTCGCTCTTGATTTGGGATGGAGTGCGGCAATGTGTATGTTTGGCCGCCCAACTGATAAAGTAGAACCAAGACTGGTCAAATTCGTGGTTTGAGTGATAACCCTATGGTTTCAGCAATCAGTATATTGCAGTTCTCAAGATTTCTCAAGAAATCTGTGGAACTTTGCCATACTGTAATTTAGGGTGTTTTTTGGGGGGGGCATCCAGCATTTTGAGACAGACCCATATAACTCTCCATTCAAACATGCATTGAGACATGCCTAAGACCTGGCAGATACGATCCTCCAAGTGGACAGCTTCTACAGCAAGAGTCTCTACCTTTGGGTTCTTCGCGCCTTGCCGAAGATCACGATGTCCGGTGCGAAATCACCAAGGATTTTGGACGGGATGATTATCGGATTAAACTTATTTCAGTCTATTTACCCTCTGGCTATTTAACATAGCCATGGGAAATTACCGGTTTACCTGTTAAAAATTGTTATTTTCCATGGCTATGTTAGTTATAGCCAGATGGTATCGATTTTGCCAGTGTATTCCTACAAAGTGGGGCCCCCTAGATAGCTAAGTTGATTTATAACTCCAATAACTATGGGTTTATGATACTTATAGAATGGGCTAGCGCCCGGGTGCCGCCGACCCCCCTATTTGGGGGTCCTGTAGAGAGAGGGGGAGAGAGAGAGAGAGAGAGAGAGATAGAGAGAGAGAGAGGGAGAAAGAAAGAAAGAAAGAAAGATAGATAGATAGATAGATCGATCGATCGATCGATCGATCGATACATAGAGAGATAGATAGATAGATACAGAGAGAGAGAGAGGGAGAGATAGATAGATAGATAGATAGAGAGATAGATAGATAGATAGATAGACAGATAGACAGATAGATAGATAGACAAGCGTTGGAGGCAAGCGTCTGGACGCCTGTTGGCTGAAGGTTGCAAGGGTTTTGACGTTTTGGGGGTTGAGAGGGTTTGGAGCGTTTGGAGGGTTTGGAGGGTTGCAAGGGTTTGGAGCGTTTGAAGGGTTTAGGGGCTGGCAAACGGCAAGCTTGGACGCCCATAAGAAGCCATGGATGTGGCCTTGGGACGCCTGTTGGCTGCGAAGGCCTGGCGGCCTTGGAAGAAGCAATGGATCTGGCCGTGGTGTCGCTGTGGCCTGCGTTGGAGGCAAGCCTCTGGACGCCTGTTGGCGGAAGGTTGCAAGGGTTTTGACGTTTTGGGGGTTGAGAGGGTTTGGAGCGTTTGGAGGGTTTGGAGGGTTTGGAGCGTTTTAAGGGTTTAGGGGCTGGCAAACGGCAAGCTTGGACGCCCAGAAGAAGCCATGGATGTGGCCTTGGGACGCCTGTTGGCTGCGAAGGCCTGGCGGCCTTGGAAGAAGCAATGGATCTGGCCGTGGGGTCGCTGTGGCCTGCGTTGGAGGCAAGCCTCTGGACGCCTGTTGGCTGAAGGTTGCAAGGGTTTTGACGTTTTGGGGGTTGAGAGGGTTTGGAGCGTTTGGAGGGTTTGGAGGGTTTGGAGCGTTTTAAGGGTTTAGGGGCTGGCAAACGGCAAGCTTGGACGCCCATAAGAAGCCATGGATGTGGCCTTGGGACGCCTGTTGGCTGCGAAGGCCTGGCGGCCTTGGAAGAAGCAATGGATCTGGCCGTGGGGTCGCTGTGGCCTGCGTTTGGAGGCAAGCCTCTGGACGCCTGTTGGCTGAAGGTTGCAAGGGTTTTGACGTTTTGGGGGTTGAGAGGGTTTGGAGCGTTTGGAGGGTTTGGAGCGTTTTAAGGGTTTAGGGGCTCGCCCATAAGAAGCCATGGATGTGGCCTTGGGACGCCTGTTGGCTGCGAAGGCCTGGCGGCCTTGGAAGAAGCAATGGATCTGGCCGTGGGGTCGCTGTGGCCTGCGTTGGAGGCAAGCCTCTGGACGCCTGTTGGCTGAAGGTTGCAAGGGTTTTGACGTTTTGGGGGTTGAGAGGGTTTGGAGCGTTTGGAGGGTTTGGAGGGTTTGGAGCGTTTTAAGGGTTTAGGGGCTGGCAAACGGCAAGCTTGGACGCCCATAAGAAGCCATGGATGTGGCCTTGGGACGCCTGTTGGCTGCGAAGGCCTGGCGGCCTTGGAAGAAGCAATGGATCTGGCCGTGGGGTTGCTGTGGCCTGCGTTGGAGGCAAGCCTCTGGACGCCTGTTGGCTGAAGGTTGCAAGGGTTTTGACGTTTTGAGGGTTGAGAGGGTTTGGAGCGTTTGGAGGGTTTGGAGCGTTTTAAGGGTTTAGGGGCTGGCAAACGGCAAGCTTGGACGCCCATAAGAAGCCATGGATGTGGCCTTGGGACGCCTGTTGGCTGCGAAGGCCGCCGGCCGTGGGGTCGCTGTGGCCTGCGTTGGAGGCAAGCCTCTGGACGCCTGTTGGCTGAAGGTTGCAAGGGTTTTGACGTTTTGGGGGTTGAGAGGGTTTGGAGCGTTTGGAGGGTTTGGAGGTTTGGAGGGTTTGGAGCGTTTTAAGGGTTTAGGGGCTGGCAAACGGCAAGCTTGGACGCCCATAAGAAGCCATGGATGTGGCCTTGGGACGCCTGTTGGCTGCGAAGGCCTGGCGGCCTTGGAAGAAGCAATGGATCTGGCCGTGGGGTCGCTGTGGCCTGCGTTGGAGGCAAGCCTCTGGACGCCTGTTGGCTGAAGGTTGCAAGGGTTTTGACGTTTTGAGGGTTGAGAGGGTTTGGAGCGTTTGGAGGGTTTGGAGGGTTTGGAGCGTTTTAAGGGTTTAGGGGCTGGCAAACGGCAAGCTTGGACGCCCATAAGAAGCCATGGATGTGGCCTTGGGACGCCTGTTGGCTAAGAAGGCCTGGCGAACGGCACTTGGGACCGCCCTGAAGAAGCGATGGATCGGGCCTTGAGGTCGCTTTTGCATGCGCTGGACGCCCATAAGAAGCCATCGATTGTTTTAGGGGTTTGAGGGTTGTGGAGGTTTTGGAGCGTGTGGAGCGTTTGGATGGTTGTAAGGTTTTAGGGGCTGGCAAACGGCAAGCTTGGACGCCCATAAGAAGCCATTGATGTGGCCTTGGGATGCCTGTTGCTAAGAAAGACAAGTTCCACACCTGCGGTGGTCCCAGGCGCCGCCCCTGCCTTGGCCAAGGCCGGGGTCGGCGGATAACTATAGTTACTGGGGTTTATAAACCAACTTATAACTGGGGGGCCCCACATTGTACTGTTTAACAGGGATCACGATACCATTTTCAGATTTTCCACAGAGATGGCTCACCCTGCAGCGGCCGATTGAGGTTGGATAGCCGAAGTGTGATTCCACTCAAGGAGCCATGGAGGGGAGCCAGGTTTCTTGAATGACTGGCAGCACGGATCAAGTGATATCAAGTGGACCCTGGCTTCCAGACTCTGGAAAAGTCAGAAAAAGATAGAATTCATAAGTTAAGTACTACTACAGTATCAAGTGATAGGTATGAGTAAGAATTTACACTGTACAGTATCAAGTGATCTATAATTCACTACAGTATCACTACAGTATAAATTCACTGTTTGACATGAATCTGTAGTGATATATCTCATATATTAATTATATCAGATATTTGTAGTGAATACAGAGGTCTCTTATTCTCTGTCTGAATCTTGTCATCGATCAGCGGGCCGTTTTGTGTATTGTTCATCCCAAGGTATGGGATGGTGACATAGGCGACTTCTTGGCAGCAATATATTGGAACTTTATATCTATTATATCTATTGGCTAGTATCCAACATACTTTGTATCCAACATATATATTTATATATATAGAGTCCCAAAGTAACCAATATTATATATATATACATATATATATATATATATATAATCGATCTACTTTATATCCAACAAGGTACTTGGTGATATCCAACCAGTCATGACTGGGTACCAGTTGGGTGCAACGGGGAGCCTGGCAGGATCGAGATCGCGTGGTGTATTTGCTGCGCTGGCTGTGCACCACTTGCGAAGTTCCCTTCGAAGGGGCGCTGGGAGAGGCAGAGGACACCCTTGGCCCTGCAGTTGTGGCCATGGCTACCAGTTATAACTAGTTATAAATGGGATTATACATTCTATAAACGGGGTTATAAGTACTTATAACTGATAAATGGCCATAACTGTGGAGACATACACACGGTTGAACCTCTGTGGATTTTCTACTGTCTGAAAAATGGGGAACCCATGGATTTCCCGGAAACACTGCACTTTTGGATGTTGCATGGTAGGATAACGACAACCCTGGATTAACAACTTCCCCACTGGTTTCATTCAAGTAGGTTCTCACTTTTTTTCAACCTGCTCAACCTGCATCACCCAATCAACATGAACCGCATCTATTGATCCGGGGTTGTTAACATTACTCAAGTTTTGCGAGCTTCAAGAGGATGCCCGGGTGAGGTGAAACCCCCGGATTTCACTGGGATGTGTCAAGCCGTAAGTTGTGGACAGTGGCAGAGGAGTATCTACTCATGCCGTCTGAATGAAACAACACGATAGGTACATGGGCCATGGTTTGTTAGTTAGGTGTTCATGAATGGGTAAAAAACTAACCCGTTATGAACCGATAACGGATATTAATGATATACATAGCATGGGTTTCGTCCAGTTTTGAAAGTTAGTAGACACTTCCTAAGAAGGTACGGCTGGATCAATAGGGATAGTTAAGACATGTTAAAACCCTTTTTGGTTCGTTGGACCACCATATTTGTTCACTAAACCATTATTTTGGTTGATTCAAACTCCATTGTTGCTTAAAAAAAGGTTTTGGTGTGTGGAAACAAAAACATTTTGGTTGGTTAAGTTAAACCACTGTTTTTGTTGCTTAAAGCACTATTTTGGTTGGTTGAACCTCCATTGTTGATAGTTAAACCCCTGTTTTGGTTGGTTAAACCAGTCTTTCGGTTGGTTGGTTAGAACTATGTGTGTTGCTTAAATCTCCATTGTTGATAGCTAACCCCCCATTTGTTGACATGATTCAATGATGGCCGCAAAAAAAGGAGCCGTTGTTCTACGTCTTGTTGGTGCTTGAGAAGCCTGTGATGTGTCCCTTGGGGTCATGGTGCCCAGATGTGCCAAGTGGCGCTGGGGGAGGTTGTTCGCCCATGGACTACACATTTATAATCCCTTCCCCCGTTCATATTAAACAAACCATGGTTTAGTAGGGAACTTCCACATAATTGGGACCATGCAATTGGGGTGTTTAACATTAGGGTGATGAGATTATATTGGGAGATTAACAAATCAGATAACATGACGACATGAGATAACCATCCATGACCCATCTTATAGTGGGATTGGATAAAGTGATGGGCTGTATTGGATATGAATTATATTGATGAATCGTTTATATTGTACCGTAGTTTGTTGTTCGTGTATTCGTCTACCATGATGTGTCTGAAGGGGAAAAAAAACGTAGGCCACTGCAGAGCCACAAGTGATCTGGATATTCTGACTCCAGATGCATTGGTATGGCTCAACACACTGATGCCTTGGGAACTTTGACACCAAAAGTAGCTTGAATTAGGCGTGTTTTTATTTGCCACAGAAATTGCTCGACATTTTATCATGGGGATTTGGGACATTTTATCATGGCTTTTGGTTACTCACAGCTCCATGAAACGCTTTGCTTCGCCAAAATGCTCATAGAAACTATCTGTGGTAAATAAATACCTGAAATGTTCATAGAAACTCAAGATTTTCCAATGTTTTGGATATTTCACATGTATCCCAAATGGACAATTCCCTCCAAAAGATGGTCGTGAACATGCACATTTCATGAGTTGTTTCTTCCCTTTAAGAATAATGTGTTCCAATCTTGACTCATCCCCATCCTCTGTTGCATAAAATATATATTTAAGTGTGTATATAAATATAAATACATAGATATATAATATATTATAATATAATTCATAATATATATATATGGTATATATATATGTAGACATAGACAAGCAAACGTCGTAGAATTGTCTGCATACCTGCCCCCAGAAAAAAAATCATAGACACGTCAGAAAAATCACCATTGGTTCAAAGCACTGCACTGCTCCAGGAGTTTGGTCATCGGCTCAAAGCTGGACTTCGATATCCACAGTTTTTGGGCTTCAAACGGCTTGTGTCACATGGGAATGGGTCAAGTTACCTATGAAATTATCATATTTTTGGTGTTTTGGAACATGAATTTTATGACTTTCCACAAAAATTGGGAATTTCAGAAACTCCCAGTTGACGAACTCCATGATTTTTCAGAGGGGTAGGTCAACCACAAACCAGAAAAAATCATATTTTTGTGGAATAAACATCCATTCACAAGCTGTTTTAGGGAACGGTGCCGGGACTTCAACGGGTCTTTTTGAGGCGGAACATGATGTTCTTCACAGACGAAATATGTCACAGGATCGAAGGTTGGCGCAGAAAAGACCCACAAAATCGGTCACCTATAGTATGGAACCATCCATTTTCAAGGGTTATCTATAATTACCCAAATTAAGCCCGGATTTAAGCCACATATTTTTTTTGATTCAACGTGGATTCCCTTACCTTGTAAGTCAGTGTGCAAGACGTAACACTGTGAATATGTTGATGAAGCATTTGCAGCAACATCATGATTATTCAGGTCTAAATTCCACAGGCGGTCCAGCCTCCATTGACCATCCCTTCAACAGACCTCACTGCCGTGTTTGGGGTACCTGCTTTTGGGCAACTCTTCGGTGTTGGTACAATGAAGCGACCGAACGGAAAAACTGAGCATCCTTGGTGTCTGACCAAAAAAATCCTACCTTTCCTATGCATCCAGCCGTGCCTTAGGATGTACTTGCTATGATGACGTGACTAGGGGGTGAACCACCGCACCTTCTCAGACAGCCATGGATCCATAGGGATCAATCTACCAGACATGGCGCAAGACGGCCGGTCTCGGGGTCGAGATTTTGATGTCATGAAAAGTGGGATCAGTCACGAAAAATGGACCCATATGGATCTGTGGCCCCTTCAATTTTTCACTCATAGCCCATATGGCTGGTTGGTGCTGACTGGAACCATGTCATTTTATGACTTTCCATTCAGTTGGGAATGTCATATCATCCCAACTGAAGATTCGTCATATTTTTGCAGAGGGGTTAGCAGCAACCACCAAGCAGATTGGGTATATCACCACATATATTAAGCACTAATAGTCATTCACCACATATATTAACTATAGTCATACACCATATAATGATGATTATTCTATATAGAGGTCCAGATAATATCCCATATGCTCCATGTATGGAATATTTACCTACATTCTACCCCATAAATGAGCCAGTTTTGTAGGTAAATATACTAGCACCATGGAGCATCTGGGTATTGATATAAATCAACTTAAACGTTTACATAACTCTGGAAAATCCACTCATTTTTGATGGAGGTTTATGGAGCTTTCCCAAGTGGGGCTATGGTCAACCAGCAAGGTCCGAACTGTCGAATGGCGTTCTTTGGACGGATCTTAAGCAGTATGGATCCCAAGGACTGGGACATACTGGGACTCGTTGAAGATTCGTTTTGCACGGGATTTTACCATGGTAAACCGCCAGAAATTCGGCCTGGGAAACTGTTACATAACTGGTTGGTGGTTTGGAACATGAGTTTTATTTTCCATTTCATATATGGGAATGTCATCATCCCAACTGACGAACTCATATTTTTTCAGAGGGGTAGGTCAACCAGCAACCAGATAACTATGGAAAGATCCACCATTTTCAATGGGTAAATCCACTATTTCTATGGCCATTTTCAATAGCTATTTTGACATAACCAGAGGGTATACTCCATTGGATGTATACACAACAATATGATTCCAACGGGTTTGTCCAGAATCCCTGGATTTAAATAGCAAACTGTTAAATTACCAGAGGGTAGTATCACTTGAGGATGGTTTCAATCCCGGCAGTTTTGTGGTTCTTATATTATATATTCTTTTGGGGCTGGTGTATCTTAAGTTGTGTTTATCACAGCAATTTCATTTGGAAAATCGATCGTTGACCACACAATATCGACCATCTCCACACAAGCACCAAGCCCCTTCCAGCCACAACAGGGGTGCACTTTGAACTTATATGTTTTTTTTGAAACTATATGTATAAACAAATAAATAAATATATATATATATGTATACGTACTGTATATATATATGTATACAAATACATATTACAAATAGTTGCAGTACATACACATTCGGATGACCCAACATTAACATGTGTGGTTTCCTGCTCGTCGCAGATTTCATAACAAAGACATATATTCCTCAACCTGTGGCTCCCATCGACCGTCGGCGCCACTGGGAAGCGTTTGGAGGATTTAAAGCAACTGCGTTTGGTGAAGATGAAGCAAAAGGTGGGCGTCATGGATCGAGTGGACAAGCAGGACAGCTAAAAAAACGTGGATGTGAAACTAAAAATGGGAAGATCTGGCTATTCTGGCTAGACACAACCACGCAGTGATACTGATACATACATATGTATGCATATGTATGCATAATATGTATATATATATATATATAATTATATATATATACATACAGTATTGTACATGCAATTACAGAGGTAGAGACATTGTTTACCTCTGTCCCTTGTTCTGTCGCCTTTCTAGTTTTGCCAGTGAGCCTTTTGCCGTTGCCATGTGCGCCAGGAGCCATCATTGATCATATGCAAGGACATGTTCAAAGCTGCCCGGCCCTCAGAAGTTAAAGTCCTGGCATGCCGTCCTGGCAGAATGGTCAAGTTACATAGGCATGGTTTATGGACATCCATTAGTCATCAATCTATGAATAATATGGATATAAATCTATGAAACATGTGGATATGTATATATATACACACGTCCGTGTATATATATATATATATACATACTGTACCCATTATATGTGATGTTCCATCGATTTTCATATGGAATTATAAATCAATTTTATTGACATGTTTGTTCTTGGTACCCATAAATTTTGCCAGTGGAACTGGCAACTTAGCAGGTTCACAGTGACCGTTCGCTTTTTGTGATAAGTACAACAATTTGATTGGTTATAAAAGGTCATGTATAGTAGAGATCATACTTGCTAATAGTGGATTTGTGATGCTTCTCATGTCTTCTGATGACCCGAGCCATTCTGAATACAGACCGCCAGGTTTCATTCTGAATACAAACCTCCAGGGTCTCAAATTGGTTTACATCCACTACACATCAGTTCTGGGTAAATAATAACGACCTCACTGCGACCTCACTGGAATCATGGTTAATAAGGGAAATCATCCCCAAATGGCCAAACTATTCAGGTTAGTGAAGTACTATAATTTACCCAGATAGTTGGCTATAACCATATTACTATCTATATTACTACTATAAATGAGCATTACAGATAATAATTCACCCAAATCAGTTGGCCAAAGATTTGATCTTGGCTGATTCACCACATTCTTGTCCCCAGATGTCGTCGAAATGTTCCGAATACTGTAGTTTTGTCGTCAGCCAATGTCAGTTGGTCTAACGGCCAATGTTTGTTTGATGAATTTACTAGATGTATGTATGACTTTCCAACTGCTTTTTGGGTGCATACGCTATGCTTCATAATATACACATAATATATACAGAAATATACACATTATGCTAGATACATCATATATATATATATATAGACATACATATATTGATAAATATATATATATATATACAAACATTCACACAGGTATACACATTAGCCTATAAGATACTAAAACAACCTATGTGACTACGTGGTGTCAGCTGTCATGAAAAACGATTCGCCAACCAGGACTCCGACATCCAGAGCTTCATTGGCTTGAAGGTGGCCTTTTCGGATGCCATGGGATTAAAAACCAGGGGATGACCTATCTGGATATACCCGGCCTGGTAAACGAACTAACGTAACGATGGAAAGATCCACCATGTTCAATGGGTACCCTCTGGTAATTTAACATAGCTATGGAAAATCACCATTTTTCATGGGAAAATCCACTATAAATGGTGATTTTCCATAGTTATGTTAGTTTACCAGAGGGTAAATCAAGTACAAAACACCATTTTCAATAGCTTTCTGTATGTTTACCAGAGGCTAACTGATTCGATGTTCGGTTTGAAAAAGGGCTGCCATCAAGAATTTGGGATTAGATAAGTTGAGTGAACTAACTAGGAATACCATGCTTTTACGGACGTTTATGGTACTACTCTATGGGTTCATTAGTAAACCATTGTATAAACCAACCATTGTTAGTGAGCACATGATCAACTTGCTACTCTCAGCATTGCCCCGCCGAGGCATTGGGGAACAGCGGGAGTCCTGAAAAAGAAACGATGGTAATTTCTACGACTCGAAATGGAGATGTGAAAATGTGGTGTACCCTCTGGTAATTTAACGTAGCGGACTGGAAAAACACCATGCTATTAATGGGTAAATCAACTATTTCTATGGTCATTTTCAATAGCTATGTAACAAATTACCAGAGGGTATGTCCTAAAAAAGTGGCAATTGAATTTCAAGAGAACAGATAATGACTTGTATAGACTGTATGTTAAATCTATTTGATGAATATTATTGCATACCAAAATGGTGTATATTATGTCTAAACGTTTTTAGGATTGATATATATATATATAGACACGCAATTGCGTCCAATTTCGATCATCCATGGGTTGACTGGATAGACCTTTTTTCGAGCAACTGGATGGCTACTTTTTAGACTCGAAGATGGGTCGTCAGAATGAATCTGGTGCTCGTCATGGGTCGTCATATGGATTTTCTCTATGATTTTGTGTTGGCGACCGGGGTACTCGGGATGCACTATGATGAAATACACCATATGTTCAAACACATCCAATGTTTAATCCCAGACTAATGATTATTTATCCCGTAATATGAGCAATATATATATATATAATAATATATATATATATGTATCACAGCCATGAGTTGTTTGATTGCTGGATAGTCAAAGATTGGATCGCTCTCCTGGGACTTGGAAACACACTTCCTCACCAAAATGTGGCGGTTGACAAAAAACATGTTGGTAATTGAGTCAAATCCATGAAGAGAACGATTAATACAACTACTTTACATATGAAGTACTATAGATTCATTGCTGCTGCTGCTGCTGCTGCTGTTGTTGTTGTTGTTGTTGTTCCGGTTCCCCCTTGTGTTGGTTAACCGATGAGACGTCCCCTCATCTTCTGCCGTTGTTTTTTTTCGGGCTGCAGATCTTGCACGAATCTTCCGGTGCGGAAGGCCGGCCTCCCGTGGGTGCTGGCTAAAGCCTTGTTGGTTGATCATTTCCGATGCAAAATTGGGATTTAACCATCAAGAAAAAAACAATCCTAGAGAAAATCTGAATAATGATGGCCAAATATCCCCAAATTTATTTCATTGGTTTAGATGATGGTTAACAGGGTTAAATATTATAAACACCCCCATTCTATAGTTTCGTTTGCGGGTGTTTAATATGAATGGGGATTGGGATTGTATAGCAATGAGTGAACAATATAATGGGGATTATATATATAGATTCCCCATTGTATATTATCAATATAATGGGGATATCTACCATGTATCTACTTCCCCATATGATTTTATAATGGGGGACTTTAGCAGCATTATAACATGTGAACATCAACCTTGGCACATGGCTGGTTCATGATCATATTGGATTATATTGGCCCATTATGGTATATTTGGTATATATAATCCATCAACTGGAAAATCCAGTTCTTAACCAGGCAGTATAAAACATGTGTTTTCATGTATATGTTGTTGTTTACTTGTTGTTTACATATTGTTTAACCATATTCTTCAAAAAATTCAGCTGGTCAATTGATGCTCTTTAAAGTGAAGGCGCTGACCGGTCTTTCCTCCTATCGGATGGGTGCTGTGGTACCTTCGCCTTTTGCTAGGGTGTACTGACTTTTACCGCCTTGCAGGGTCAAAATTGGAACACTTGGGACAACTGGGAAATGATGTTTTGTTTTTTGCATCAACATGTCTGAGTCTTACCATGTCTTACCTATTTGCTTTTTGCCCTGTATTAGAGTCTTCCCTGTAGCGTCGCGTCTTCCTCAGAGAATGGGTGTGAATGGACAATACTTGGAGCTACTGATACTGACTACTGCATAACAAATAGAGCTAAAGCATGCTATTGCACAATATTGTAATATAATAATATATATATATATACGTATTTGCAAACCCTTCTGATTTCACATTTCTTGATTCATGCATGTGTTTTTCCTGTCCAACCGTGTGGCTTCAGAGTTTCCTGATCAACCCAGAATCATGTGTTTTTGTCCCAAGCCAAGCTACCACATATATACCATACTTGCCATGAACTGGCTGAGCTGTTTGCCAAATAAGTCGCAGTTTCCAAGGTGCAGAGATGTTTCGAACAAGGCCTTCTGACCTTGAAATTCTTCTCCTCCAGAGTGTGCGCATACTTGACAGGCAATCCCTAGCTTATCATTGCCAGCTTAGTGGACACTGTTCATCTATCAGTGTCTATCAGGTATCGCAACGGACAACGCAACAGTTGTTTTTGGTTCAGTCGATCTGTGAAAGTCACACACGCCCCTTCCGGCTCAGCTGAACAGCAGGTGTTTTAGAGGGAAGCTTCGGACAAGATGGACGAATCAAAGTTCGCTTCAAAGAGGTGCCAAAAAACAAAGGGCGTTGCAGGCTGAGCACCTCATGGGACGTGTGAGAAGGAGGCCAAGTATACCACCTGTCCCGAGAGAAACCAGCTAGATCCAGCTAGTAAATACTCAGGAGGTTTAATCTATATTGATGATTGAGAAACCTGCCATTGTTTAATGAGTTCTTTACTGTTGTTTTTCATGAGTTCTTCAATGATGTTTATATATATATATATAATAATCAAATGAGTTTCAGAGTTTCCATCAAGCCAAGATATTACCCAAAGCACCAATTTTTGTGACATATTTTTCCATCAAATCACAGGAGATTGGGGGTCCGCTGGGGGATATTTTCCTGGATGACTGGGGGTCCCATGACTTAGGAAAGCTCCATAAAAATAGGTACGGTACCATAAAAATAGCATCCATATGACTTAGGAAACCTCCAGAATGGATGATGAAACCTCCTTTTTTTTCCTCCTCAATTCAACAAAAAAGGCTTTGTTTAATCCCGGTCTTTCCCAGAGTTCGGAAACGCTGCGTTGTCCTTCTAACGCTGCGGGCCACATCTCACCATGTTTAATCATTTTTGTGCATCACCGCTGCATCTTGAGTCCTTGAAGCCCCTTGAAGTCCCTTGAAGTCCCTTGAAGTCCCTAAACCGGTCCTGAAATCGCAGGAGATTCAAAGCTTGAAGTTGGATTCCAACAAGAACATCCGAGGCGATGGGTCTCGGTGAAGCGGGCCCTGCGAAGCGCCGCCTACAGTCGGTCCAACATGGTCGGTTCCCGTGGATTTTTGGGGAAGATTTACCCTCTGGTAAACTAACAGTTCGCTATTGAAAATTGCCATAGAAAGTTCCTGGATTTACCCATTGAAAATGGTGGATCTTTCCATAGTTATGTAACAGTTTACCAGAGGGTACCGGAAGCCCAGTTTCTGTCTTTCTTTACCCGTGTTTCATATGATGTTTCCCGGGATGAACACAAAAGTAGCTACCGCTAGTCTGTCCACCAGGGGTAAGTTGTGCTATCTGAAAATGGACAATAACGGTATTTTATGTGGGTAAAACAATGGAAAATAAATGACTGGGAATGGTTTACATCACCTATTTATGGTGATTTATGGGATGGTTTATTATTGTTTTGCCCACATTACCCCCAAAATTGACAATGAAACAATGGGGAGAATGATGATCAACCATCAACTGTGCGAGTACCCTGTTCCGGACAAACCGATGTCTCCTGCCAGATCAAACTCTCAGAGAGAATCCAAATGATGCCAGGGGTGTGGCTGAAGGGTAAAGCCACATATCTCGAATGGTTTTGGATCTGTATATATATATATATATTCAATATATATATATGTATAATAGTATATTATTTAGCATATATTACGTACTGCATAGTGTATCACATTATATTATATTATAAATTATATTATATTGTAAATTATATTAAATTATAAATTATATTGTATTATAACTTATATTGTATTATAAATTATATCATATTATAAATTATATTATATTATATTATATTATATTGGATTTTGAAAATATTTGAATATATTTTTGAGAATATTTTATTATGTATGTAATATTATATATATGGTGCATTATACATAAAACTATGTACATTATAGTGTATATAATCTATATTTTGTTGTTTAAAACAAGTAATATGTATATATATATATGTGTGTCATATTGAGTACCGAAAGTAAGTTGAAATCTGCACCCCCTTCAACCAGACATTCTTCACTTCACTGGAAATTTCCGTGATCCCAAAGCGTCAGGCACTGAGCGGATTTCGCTGTTCTTCAAGAAGTTCGACTTTGAGAAAACCAACAGCATCATCCAGTGAACGGTTCAACGGGAGCGGGCAGATCGTTGAATGGGAATGGATGGAGTATATATATAATGCCAAGTCAGGATTAATAAACCCCCCTCCCCCCCCCAGAAGGTCGGAACTCTACCTTGTAGGTCATTTTCTTAAACACCCCTTAATAATAAGCAACTCTGAACCATAAGAATTTGGATATGGCTTGAGTCATAAGATTTGATACTTAAAACCTCATGAATTTCATCAGATCCCATTGGATTTCATGATATTATATACTTAAAATTTCATGAATCTCATCAGATGCCATTGGAATTCATGAGATTTTATACTTAAAATCTCATGAATTTCATCAGACCCCATTGGATTTCATGAGATTATATACTTAAACTTTCATGAAGCTCATCAGATGCCATTGGAATTCATGAGATTTTATACTTAAAATCTCATGAATTTCATCAGACCCCATTGGATTTCATGAGATTATATACTTAAACTTTCATGAATCTCATCAGATGCCATTGGAATTCATGAGATTTTATACTTAAAATCTCATGAATTTCATCAGACCCCATTGGATTTCATGAGATTATATACTTAAACTTTCATGAATCTCATCAGATGCCATTGGAATTCATGAGATTTTATACTTAAAATCTCATGAATTTCATCAGACCCCATTGGATTTCATGAGATTATATACTTAAACTTTCATGAAGCTCATCAGATGCCATTGGAATTCATGAGATTTTATACTTAAAATCTCATGAATTTCATCAGACCCCATTGGATTTCATGAGCAGTTATTGGTTTTTGGAAGCATGGGAGCAATAATTAGATAATTCATGTCAAGTCAGGATTAATCAACAGCCCGGTATTAATCAACCTCCTCCTGGGATTAATAATTAATTAATTCCTATGGATTAATAACCCCCACCAAGCAGCACCCCTGGGGTAAACCAACAGATTCCTATGGGGAAAGATTTTGGATAAATAGATAGCTTTCCCAAACCGCAGCCATTTTGGCTCTTTTTCAACATTTTTTTTTTCCTGCACCCCTGGTTGGGTAAACCAACAGATTCCTATGGGGAAAGATTTTAGATGGATAAATAGATAGCTTTCCCAAACCGCAGCCATTTTGGCTCTTTTTCAACATTTTTTTTTTCCTGCTCCCCTGGTTGGGTAAACCAACAGATTCCTATGAGAAAAGGTTTTTTTTGAGAGAAATGAAATGGTTTCATGAAGTGGTGGTTGATTAATCGGGGGTAGGCCCACCGGTTTATTAATCCTGGGGGACCACCTGTTTTTAAATTGCATTTTTTTTTTGGGAGGAGGAGGTTGATTAATACCGGGCTGTTGATTAATCCTGACTTGACATTATATATATATATGCTAGCCCCCCCCCCCAAAACCGACGTTTTTCTCTTTCTTGTTTTGAAGACTGAGTAAATAGCGTGCTTTTTAAAATAAGTATACTGGAGTGATTTTCGATTTCTTCTGACAATTACGTTGAGCAACATGAGAATCTAGAGGAATATTGGAAATAAACTCTATTTTTGATATTTTAGATTTCATATCTAATATCAAGTTTAGAACTGGAGTAAAAAGCTTTAAAGCCTCATCTAAGATATTTAATAATCTGTCTTCTGGAAATTCCATTCCACATCCTTCCACCATAGTTATTTCATTTTTTGAGCCACTAATAAATATATCCATATTCTCTGAAGAAGAACTAGAAACAGATGGAAAAAAAAATCTGGTGATTCAAATTGTGCCAAAATATCTAAAACATGCTATTTTTGTATGTTTTTTTTTTTCTACTTGCTTATTGTTTTAATTACATACACACAATTTTTACAATCTACCAAAAAATAAAAATAAATAAAGCTCTTGCTATAAATAGTTGGATTAAAAATGATTGGCAAAACTGCTTTAAACGCTAGCAAGAAAATATATATCTAGATATATATATTATAAAAATCACTTAATTAAACTCGACAATCTATTACTACAAAACCAATTAAATTTTAATAGTTCTTATTTCTTCAGTTGTTTAAAAGATATGGATAAAAGGATAGTGCAATGTCGCATTTTAATAAAGCAAAATCATACTCAAAGCACAAACATGTATCATAACATTATAATAAGCATCAATATAATTAAGGATTAATTTTTGATTATTTATTTTCCAGAAAAGATCTATATACGTCTAAACCCATATAGACTAGAACAAAATTTAGCTTCTATATTAAACCCATCTTTTCAAGAGACAATAAAATTGTACTGACTTAAGAATATGCTATGCAAGGGAACTATTAGTATTTAAAAAATACACTCTTGCCTACAAATTACTTAATCAAGCTAGCAAAAATATAACATATATTGACAATATATATAAATACATAACTTGGCAGGATTTATAGCACTTGTAAAATTAAAAGTATATAATATTGCACTAAAGCATTTTTCTTATATAGATGCGATTGCTACATCACCAAATCAAATAAGTAGACATTCCTAGTTTATGTATATTTGCATGCAACATATGCAACATCTAAAATATCATGCACTGTCAAACATATTATAAAGGGCTTCAAAATACTGTGCACCTTTTTATGGAATGATAGCACATGAATTACTCAAGAATTCACAAATCTCTTTACCAAAAACAATTGATATTAATGATGCAAAATATATATATATATATGAATGTCTTAAAACAAACATTACAAGATGAAATTGCGTTTATATCTTACCTAATAAAATATAAAACATATAACCTTGCAGACAGTTTAGTAACTCAACTATTTAACAATATATGTAAAGATATTTTTCATATAACAATATTTTTGATATATGGACAAGAGAATCAACATCTGCAAGTGATTATTTGTCAATGTGCTTTGAGTTGTAATATTGTAATTGCAGATAAACTGTTTCAACAAATGCCATTACCTGATGAAATTCCACTTCAAACTCATTATTTAACTCATGTACAATATATATGTATATATACGTATATATTAATTGTTGTCTTACTGTTGAACCCAGGTACTTAGAGTAATTTTGTCACCAAAAGCGTTTGCAAACGTTTGCAAACGAGTCCAGGGACCCAAGTACTTAGAAAGATTCAAGATTCAAGATTCCCAGAAAGAATTCTTGAATCCAAGGGGATAGGATTCAAGATTCAAGATTCAAGATTCCCAGAAAGAATTCTTGAATCCCAGGATTCAAGATTCAAGATTCAAGATTCAAGATTCCCAGAAAGAATTCTTGAATCCAAGGGGATAGGATTCAAGATTCAAGATTCAAGATTCCCAGAAAGAATTCTTGAATCCCAGGGATTCAAGATTCAAGATTCCCAGAAAAACTTCTTGAATCCCAGGATTCAAGATTCAAGACCTATCCCCTTGGATTCAAGAATTCTTTCTGGGAATCTTGAATCTTGAATCCTGGTATTCAAGAAGTTTTTCTGGGAATCTTGAATCTTGAATCCTATCCCCTTGGATTCAAGAAGTTTTTCTGGGAATCTTGAATCTTGAATCTTGAATCCTATCCCCTTGGATTCAAGAAGTTTTTCTGGGAATCTTGAATCTTGAATCTTGAATCCTGATCAGGAACGTTTGCAAGCGTTTGCAAACGTTTGCAAATACTTCTTGTAAAAAATACTCTAAGTACATGGATTTAGTAATAGTAAGATAACAAATAATATACATATGTGTATATATATATGCATATATATGTATGATACTGCCCCACTGGATCTCAAACTGAACAAGGTAACTATCCCAAAAGCGTTACAATCTTGAAAATGTCGGTTTTTTGGGGGGGGGTACCATATATATATATATATATATATATGGTATACCGGCAATTGTTATGGGAAACATGTGGGAAAATGATTGCAAATCAGAGAATAACGGTAGAATCTGTCACTTCGGAATTTGGTTCAAGGGATGATTGGCACTTCAAAGATGTTGGAGATACAAAGGAGTCCGCATCAGGTGGTGCCCCATAGGTACTCAAGTTGGCCGCCTGGGTTCTCCGAAAGATTTACTTTATAAACCAACTTATGACCAGGGAGCACCACCTTGTATCAATCTTATGTGGGTGTGTCCAGGGAAAGTGCCCCAACCCTTCTGTTCAGTGGTTTCAAAGCTGTTTGAACTTCTCACCTTAGATGCTCCGAAACTGCCTCACATCTGTGGGCCCAGCCAACAAGCAACATTGTATTTGGGTATGCAAACAGCAAGGGCATGTAAGGGTCTTCATTTATAATCTGGTTGATAAACACATCCAATGGTAGTATATCCACCATAAACCTAACGGTTAGCCGCCTAGTTCGAAACCAACTAATATTTCTTTTGGGGGGTGGCATTCTTGAACAACCGTGACACATTCTTGGGATGGCTTGTTCCCCATCACAAACGTCCTGGTGAACCTTTGCCTGCTGCGCTCCGGGCCGAACACCGGCGGATCTGATGCGGGTGCCGTGAGCACCAGACATCAGTAAGGAATGGATGAGAGGGGATCCAAAACCATGCAATTTCGCCACGACTTTGGGCCGGGAATGTACAGTAAACTTTTGGGTTGAGCGGGTTAAACGAGTGAATGTGGGTATAAGTTTGGTTTCGTGGAATTACGTGTTTAATGTGCTGCTCTGTATGAGGCCATATTTGATACCCAGATAAACAAAACTTGTGTCTAGTGGCATAGGATGCATTGAAGCACATCACTGTTTCCATCGATGGATTTGTCGCTGCATTCTATGCCTTTCGTCCAGACTATTCTCGCTGCAAACAGCTTTGGTTGCAGTCCAGAGTACTTAAGGAGCTTGCAGATTCTAGAATTATCTAGATACTGTGGGTACCCTTTGGTAATTTGTTACATAACTATGGGCCAAATCACAATTTTGCATGGGAAAATCCACTGTTTCTATGGTGATTTTCCATAGTTATTTTGACATAACCAGAGGGTAACTCTGGCATCCCAAACTGGTTGAAACCAACAGCCTGGTCATGTCGCAGGTTGCAGGTCCACCCTTTGGCTGGTCTTTGTAGATAGCTATACTTCAAATGACTAGTCATGATGTCAATGGCCATGCAACAGGAAGCGATTCATGAAGGAGGTACCTACCATACATATCCATATATAAGACATATATATATATATCAGGCCTATGTTTGCGGGAATATCCCAAGAAAATATGGCCTGAAATATGGTACTAACGTACCTCCATGTATTGGATTCTGAGATTCTCGTTGATAATGTCATGATTCAGTCGCAGCTTTTGGTGTAGTATCAGTGAGACGAGTATAACTCTCCAAGCAAATCAGTAGCAAACGGCATGACGATTTTGCTGGACTATGGATGAATATGCCCCAGAGTTGCTCAAGATGTCAGAGTTTCGGTCTAGATCAATTCCACATCCACAAGATGAAGACTACTGTTTGATTCGTGTACATATATGATATGAAAACAATAATATGCTAGAACGCATACTGCAGGTTGGACCCAATGTTGATAGATTCTTTCATAGTACAGTACCATAAAATGGAGTGTGGTTTTGATTTCTGGAAACTGCAAACTGCTGCTGAAAAGTGGTTCGCAGCCGCCAAGACATCGCTTGCCCATCAAAAATCACTTGGCCTTTTGGTCGTGCATCAAGAGGTGTGGCCAGTTCCTTGCAAATTTTACGCGTTGAAATCTATAGAATATGTCGGTGACCACTTCTCCCTTCCCGGATTGGCGAGTGGCCAGCTCGTACGCCTTCAAATCCGGAGATATTATTTTCAAACCATACCATATCATATCCAGATGATTGGAATTACTAGATCAGATTCCAAAGATGCTGTGAGGTCAAAAGGCGGTAAAAAATGATTACAGAGTTCCAGGTGTTTCCCTTTGTCTTTGCTCAACATTGATCTTTGAAATCCGGAGTTCACTGACCGACGCTTCCAGAGGTCCAAAGTTCAAACGCCCCAACAAAAACACGGTTTGCTCAAAATGGGTGAGTCGGAAAATGGAGTAATTACATAGATCTGGGTACATTATAACGAAGGTTTGGGCTCAACCTTCGCGTGGTAACCTTGTGCCTCACCCCAGGTGTGAGGTCGAAAGAGCCATGGCGTATGACTGCATTGACATGATTTCACCTGACATCCTGCAACATGATGTTTTGGGGGCCCTGGGATGTATCTACTTGCCAAAAAGGGCAAACCTGTTGTGTGAGATCAAAGCTAGGAGCTTCACTGAAGATGATTTGGTGCTACAAATTCAGAGGTATGTCCCAGAAGGCCTTGGTGCAGAACTATATGATTCTGAAATTTTGACGATTCCATCAGACGCTCTGCTGGCAGATGTTGAACATATGCTTTGGGATATCAATCAAACGATCCCACCTCTGGCAACTCCTGTCTGGATTTTGGGGGTAGAAGAGATTGACATTTTGCGTAGCACATGGGACATGGCATATCGATTTAGTACCTTTTCCAAATGGCATGTGTTGCCATCACCCGAACGGCCACCGGCTGTGGTGAGATGTCTGGAGATGTATGCTGGTGCCTTTGGTGGTTGGAAATCGGCCTTTCAGTTTCTGGGACAGTACGGAATCAAAACGCAAACAGTGGGTATTGAACTGGATGAGATTGCATCAAAAGCATATGCTGCTACCCACTTTTCTGGATGGATTCCGTCAAACACAGTTTTACCAAAAGCCTTTTTCATGAGCAATGGGAACAACTGGATTTGGCAACAAGATGTTCTGAATGAGGATATTTTGCCACAAATCATTTCGTGGCAACCACATGTCATCACACTGTCCGCCCCATGCCCAGCATGGTCAGCCGCAGGGGAATCGAAAGGATTGTTTGTGCCAGGGGGTAGACTTTTTCTTCAATCGCTTTTGCAGTGTAGATGGGTTAGACCAATGTTTATTGGAATGGAACAAGTGAGCAATTTCCATCATCATACCCACAAACATTGGATTCTTAAAGCATTGCACATGATTGGTTACCGTTTGGCATGGCAGAGGGTTAGTAATTTGTCGGATCAGGTCTCCACTGCCAGGTTGAGGTGGTTAGGTCTTGCAGTTCGAATTCATGATGAAACACCACCAGTGCCTCTGCAATCGTGTCCAAAACATGATGGTTGTTGGCCCGACATTGCCTTGCAGTTTTCACCTGAAGAACGCATGAAGTTGTTTCTCACCCGGCAGATTGTAGACATTGCATCCGATCAAGCATTCGTCAAGACCCGGCTGGCAACCTTGCCAGCACCAGACGTCCTGTTTGCCAAGCGTGTGCATTCGTCCACATCGGTTTTCCCAACAGTGATGGCAATGTATGGCCGACAGCATGAGATCGATCGCACGTTCCTGCAGAAACATGGCTATTTGGGCCATTTTGTACAGGATGAACACGCTCCTTTCAGCTCTCGGTTTCTCCATCCTGCTGAGGTTGCAATTTTACATGGCTGTTGCAACAAGGTATATATACATGAAGACATGGACGCTGCATGGCAACACATGGGAAACATGATTGCACCACCACATGCCATTTTGGTGATGACCAATGTTTTCCAACGAATGTCACTGTTAAACAAGCACATTCGAGATATCATGAGTGATTTTCAAGATGAAAGGTTGACGTCCTTGAACTCAGTGTTTACTAAGCTGCAATTTGGGGGTTTTGTTCACCGTCACAATCAGACCTTGACTCAAGAATTTGTCAGGAACACAGTTGCGCTTCACACTGTAGGTACACCTGCACCAGGACACATCTGGACACCGGAACATGGATTCCTCACATGCCAACAGTTTGATCAACACAGATCAACTAAGGTCACTCGGCATTTTGAACTGCATCCGGTAGAATCACCAACTCCTGATGTCTCCTGCATGATGACTAGGTCAGTGTATCAAACTGTACAGCAGTCAGAAGATCCAAGGTCCACAGAGCCACGGAATGTACCGGATCAAGATGCCAATCAGGAAGACTTGCCCGAAGGTTTTTGGTCTGTGTCTGGTCTTGCCCTGCACTCCAGTGCAGTGTGTCCATTGTCCCCCATGTCAGTTGCGGAGTCAGTAGTACACACAGTAAATTCATCCGGTGATGAAGATATGCATCCGACCATCGATGTGCCACACCACCAGCCCGTTGAATCAATGACAGAAACAGTATCACCATGCCATGCGGCCACCTTGGGGACTGGATCTTTGCCCGCCCAAGTTGGTGATGTAACACTGAGCAATGACCATTTACCTGATGGGGCAATGGGGACAGGATCTTTGCCCGCCCATTTGCCAGCACACCACCAGCCCGTTGAATCAATGACAGGAACAGTATCACCATGCCATGCGGCCACCTTGGGGACTGGATCTTTGCCCGCCCAAGTTGGTGATGTCACACTGAGCAATGACCATTTACTTGATGGGGCAATGGGGACAGGATCTTTGCCCGCCCATTTGCCAGCAAACAGTGAAGACCTATGCACAGCTAGGAGCACCATGCTATCCAATCCGATCACAACAGCCAAGAGAAACCTGATGGGGACAGGATCTTTGCCCGCCCATGAGGGTATTCAAGATTTCAGCCACGACATGGGGACAGGTACTTTGCCCGCCCATGAGCCTTATTTAGCACGATCATCACGACCAAAGAATGCAGAATGTGCTGAATGGTACAGATCCAGGCTAGAACATGACACAGCTGCATACACACCAGCTGACACCACCACTGATGGCACTCTGCATGAAGCCCTGCAGACCACTGCAGAGTACCGCAATGGACAATCAGTTTTGACACTGGAGGCAAATCAACCATCAGCTGCGACACATGAATCACAGTTGGAACCAGAGAAGCCGATATCACCCATATCCACAGCGACCAAGTCCTCCGATGAGGGAGACATAGCAGACACAGTGCCTTTCCAGCCAGTATTCAAGGGAACGGTCACATGGTTGGGATATCATGAGGAATTTTGGTTCGCAGCTGATATGCCCTCCGATGCCATTGAAGCAGTATGGGGTTTGAGCAATTGCACCACCATGCAACAGCCACATGAGCTCATCAAACTGAGGCTCACACCAGCACACCCACAGGCGTGGCACCAGGAAATCACACAGCGGCCTGACAACATGTGCCTTCTTATCCTCATGGATGGAGAACTCACGCTCATGAAAGTAGAACCTCGCAAAGGGTTATTACAACAGGATCACATATCCCGGATCACAGAGACCTTTTATGATCAATTTGGCCAAGTCCATGGAGGACAGACTGCTGATTATGGACTCATGTTCTTGCCACAGCCGTTAACACATGAAGTGTTGACACATGAATTGATCTATGTCTTTGCGGCCTTTGCCCAAGTCACGACCCATTGGCATCGAAACAAGCAGACTAATGCCATCATCGCCAGTTTTCAAGGACCAGAACCAGCAGCTGCATTGCTTCGCCAAATCTTTGCCATGGCTCTTTCGCCACAGTCAATGGACTCGCTTGGACGACAAATCTACTATGACGAAGCTACTGGAGAAATCCGGTTTGTCCCTGCCAGGAACAAAGGTGTCGCGCCACCACAGCCATTCCTCATTGCATTGGTAGTTGCTGTAGTTCGATCTCAGCTAGATGCATGCAAAGATGACGCATCCAACCAACCTCCGATATTGCTGAAGTGGGCAGGAAGGCCGATTTGGAAGGGCATTTTGCATCCCAAAACAACATTGGGTACGATGGCAGCCATTCTGAAACAATCCCTGGTGCCCCTCAATGCGGGGAAGCAGTATCGACTAGTTGTCAATGGTCGCCAAGTGCCACATGACATATGGTGGTCGAAAACCTGCCACCGCCGACCCGTGAGTATGTCGTTATTCACGCAGTCATGGAAATGCACGGTGGAGGACAGGGGACAAAATCCCAGCAACGAGACATCCAACAGAACGCGCTGGCAAGCTTACTGCTAGACCATGGATTGCCGCTTGCATGGACGACCACTGCAGTTGAAAAGATCATGCAAAAAACAGGACTTCCCAAGCTTCAGGCTCTGAACTCACAACCAATGGGAAGCAACAAACTGACCGAGCCAAAAACAGACTGCAACGTCTGGAAAAACCCAGGAACCACTAGAGTCCAAAACACGTTTGATTAGTGCGGGGGTTTATCCAGTTGCAATGTATGGAATGGAATTAGTCCCACTAGGATCCCAACACCTAACCACTCTAAGAACAGCAGTTGTTAATGCGGTGTTAGGACCCTCCATAAGTCGAAACTCCACTCTGGCATTGCACTGCATGCCTCAGCTGCTAGACCCACAGCTGGTGCTCATCCAGAGAGTACTGCTGGCAGCCAGAAGATACTTGCTCAGATCCGATGTAGCCACCATGGTTCTTTAGTATGGTTGCCACCCATAAGGGGCTTGCCCATGAATGCCGCGGACCAGCTGGTTGTTTGCGATTTTACCTTGATCGTTTTGGATGGTCACTCAACCCTCAGGGGATCTTGCAGATATCAGCTTTTATCCAAGGCCCCTTCCTGCAACTTGGCCAAAGTTCACTGCTAAAGCTCTCAGAATGGCAATGGCAGACACAGGTACTAGAGCATGCAGATCGTAAGGACTGGAAGGGACTTCCACCTGTCAGCCGTGCAATGACCATACAGGTACTGCGTCAATACAACCAAGCTCAGCAGAACAAGTTGCTCAACGAGATCTCAGGGGCTTACCAGACAAGAGTCCAGCAATCGGCCTGGGACACTGCCGTGTCCCCTGAATGCCCACACTGTGGAGAGATAGATACAAAGCAGCATAGGACCATGCACTGCACGGCACTTGCTGATCTCCGCATACCACACAAGGAAACGTTCCAGTGGATTGCAGACACAGGCTCATGCATGGATGTGTTGCCTGTAATACATGTGCATGAAGACCACCAGAGTCATTTGCAGCTTCATTGGATGCAGGAGGAACCACAAATCCAACCCCAACTCCATAAACAGCTGCAGTCATTTGATTTTGCTGGAAGTTTTATACAGGTTTACACAGACGGGTCTTGTCAGTATCCCGAGTTGACAGAGAGTAGGTTTGCGAGTTTTGCCATAGTGCTAGACTGTGCTCAAACTGACAGGGAACGCCAGTGCCTGGCATCTCAGTTCAAGGACACTCACGAGATGCCCACCACCTTGAAGCCACTCATGTGTAGTAGATTACAAGGACTCCAAGATATCCTTCGTGCCGAGCTTAGTGCAATTGTCTATATATGTGAGAGATATTATCATACGGTTGTGCATACTGACTCAGCTACATCGCTTCACCTGATTCAAAAAGTTCAGAACACCACAAACTGGGAAGAACTTGGACCATTGCCACATCTGGATCTGCTGGTGCGGTTATGGCAAATCTTGCGATGTGGACGTCGACGGTTCTTTAAAGTCAAGGCCCATTCGGAACATGATGACACTCAGGACATGCTCCAGCTCTACCACAGGTTGGGGAACAAAGCAGCTAACGATTGTGCAATTCTGGCCAACAAAAACATGCTTCCTATGTTTGTACGATCGTTGGAACAGGTATGTCTGGAACAGAAGCATCAGCAAAGTCACCTTAAAAACTTGTTTGATTTTCACCTCACTGTTTTCACACGCATGGCATGTCTGCACAAGGAAACACAGCACGATGAGAACGCCGCAAGAGAAGTTGCATTTAACTGGGACTGTTTGAAAACATACAAGGTAGACCCACCATGGACACCACCACATTTACGCTTGGATTGGACCCATGATTGTGCATGGGGACCTTGGCTTGCTAGACAGATGGTTCAATGGATGCGGGAATTTCGCTGGCCACAGACTCCAGACCAGGTGCCACATCAAAACATTGGAGTCAGCTGGTATGAACTTGTCCTTTCGTTTATGCAATACACAAAGATGTTTTTTCCTTTGCGAAGAGAAGATGGTAAAGGCAATGAGACTCTTGTAACCTTCAAAAATAGAGCTATGGCTATGGGACATAATGTTAAGTTTTCTGAGTTTGCGATGACATTCTCCATCTTTTTCTTGCAGATCACAGGGTTGCTGTCAGACATGGTCTGGCCTAAATTGGATAGACAGCTTGTGAAGGCGATGTTCGTCCAGGGAACATCATTCTATACCAGTGGGTTTATATGGCGACCGGAGTACCCCCATCAGGATTGGGTGTATGACACTTTGGCAGCTTACCTCCGGGGCAGCACTGGACCCCCAGATGGCACTGCCTTGCATGAATTGCCAAGCATGGATTGGGAACTCGATGACAGACGCTATCAACAGCTCCGCCTTGAGATGCGAGGAACATGGTACACTAGAAGTATGGCAGCAAGACGACAAATGAAAAAACTACGAGACTGGCAACAAAACCCGCAACGGCAGCTATATTTTTAACTGGCATCTTGACATCAGTTTCGATGTCTCCAGCTTATTTTTTATTTTGCAAAGATCTCATTGTGTTGTTCCTAATAAGGGAACAACGGGACATAGTCTCACGATTTGTCGGGCTATGAACCCTGGCGTTGGGTACATTATAACGACCTCACTGCGACCTCACTGGAATCATGGTTAGTAAGGGGAATCATCCCCAAATGGCCAATCTCAGGTTAGTGAAATATTATCATTTACCCAGATAGATACCCCCCAAGTTACCATTGAATAGAGAACACATTATAAATCAGTGAATTTTTGGGCTTCCCTATTTCCAGATATTTCCAAATGACAAAGAAAAACATGTGTTGTTTCAGCGACATCGCAGCCACTTCGACGGCAGCTTTCACCCAAGTTCGAATATGTGTGTACATGCCAAGTACCTTAGGCCCTAGTTGCAATATCAACAGAAATAATATGAACAAATCACGGTTGCAGATTGAACAATGGAAAGCCAGATTTCTTAGATTTGTTCTTGTGCCCGCCTTCTTTCCGGTAACCATGCCGTGCTGGAACATCATCCATCTACTTCCATTGTTTTGTTTTCTTCATTTCTGGGATTTTTCAGCTAGCCATGTTTGATTACCCAAGAGTATCCGTAGTGTGTCAAGCCAGCAACACCACAGGTGCTTGTGGCTGGATGCAAGGTGCTTCCAGCTCCTTCCGCGCTGCGGTCAACAGTAGGTGTTGGCTCCAACCACCAAAAAGAGGCCACTTAAAACAGGCAGATATATATATATATATGTGTGTGTTTAATATTCATGTTAATCATCTGACTCCCCACTTGTCTGATGATTTGCTTACATAACATATATATATATATATATACCCATAGGATCCATGTATGCTATATATGGTAACATTTACCATATTTTACCATCAATATACCCCATTTATGTTAGCATATATACCATACATGGATCCTATGGGTTATATATATATATTGTTACTGCTATAATTACTGTAGACGTTCAACGTGGACTCAGTCGTGTGGTGTCAATTTTAGAGAGGTCGTCTAGGTCGGACACCAGGTATTTTTTTCAGATGGGTATCCCGTGTATCCACCAGTCACCAGCAACAGTCGAACATAAGTTAATATTAATTAATGTATTAATAACTTATGTTGGTTAAATACGTTAATAACTTTACAATTAATGGTTAATAACAATAAGTATATATATATATATAATCAACCATAATCAACCAAAATCCCAATTTGTGTTGGTTAAATCAGTTAAATCCCATAATATATCCATTAATTCTAGTGTCTGTGTGTATAATATATATATATATGTAGCCCATGGATCCAAGTACCTTCTTAGGAAGTGTGACTGGGTATGATATAGGGGGTGAAGTACCTTCTGAGACAGTGTCTGGATCCATAGGGATATAAATATATATATATATATTTGGTTGGTGATTTTGTACCATGGGTTTTTATGACTTTCCATATATTGGGAATTTCATCATCCTAACTGACTTTCATATTTTTCAGAGGAGTAGGTATACCACCAACCAATATATACCTACCATATACATATATATATATCAAACTATAGGCATGGCTGTTTAACATTTTACAATCTTGAATCTTATAATTATAGACACACATATTTATCACAGCGTTTACCAACAAATCTGTTTCATGCTTCTTCAATATCCAGTGGCATGGTCGGGTTAGCCAAACGTTATTCTTCTACAAGTGGCTCAACCACCTATCTGACCGATCTAGAGGGGAAATCTAGAGCCGTAGGTAGTGCATTTTTCTTCATTGGAAGCGTCAGTCAAAATGTTGTTTTGGATCTAGAGAGCCCCATTGAGCTGGTGATGTTGCGCATAGATGGCATAGCCCGGATGAGTTTGTCTGAACATAGGGTCTCCCAAAATCCAGTGATTTATGGTCATGTTCACCATTAAATCACAATCAAATTTTAAACCAGTGATAGTGTTGAAAAATTATCAATGGTTTAAAAATTACCAATGGATGGTATCAATTTTTCACCATGAATGATAGTGTCTAAACCATTATTAGGTCCTTATTTTGGGTCTCCCAAAATCCATTAAATCACCCGATAAATCGCCATCTTTTGGTATGCCGGTGACCAATCCAGATGCAACCATGCTTTAGACGGGGGTTTACACTTCTTCGGGACCATAGAATGGGGGTGTTTTTCGTTAGAACGGGATTTATACATATCCGAAGGATCATTGTCAATTCAAACAGTTTAACCCAGATACGACTAGTGTGGATCACCATGTTTATGAGTGGTATAAATATAAATCCCAAATTATAGGTTTATGACTTACTTGTTCTTAGTAGGGAATGAGGGAATGATCCACAATAACTATCAATAATCATCTCATTCCCCCATTCCCATCCATTCCCTACTAAGCACCAGTAAGATGATTTGGTTCCCAACATTTCTCCGTGCTGTTTTCGGCTGTTGGGATACCAATCTATCGATTTCCCACTTTAAAACGGTCAAGCCAAGAAGAATCATCATATCCCGAGTACACCACTATTTGTTGTTGGTTGAAGCTGAATGACTGATATTTGATAAAATATATACTGGTTGGTGGTTTGGAACATGAATTTCATTTTTCCATACAGTGGGAATTTCATCATCCCACCTGACGAACTCATATTTTTCAGAGGGGTTGAAACCACCAACCAGTATACCTTGGTATACTTGGTATCCATATTATTCTTTACAGTGTTTGTTACATTGTTGGTATCATCCATATACCGACTTACTTGATCTCACATTTAGACTGTGCTCGTCCGACCGAGCTGCTTTTGTGCTCAGAAAAACCACATGAGGAGATCAAAATTAAAGCGACTTGAAAGCTGAAAAGGATCCAACAGTTGTCACCAGAGTCAAATATGATCAAATATTTATACAAACACGCCAATGCTCTCTCTGGTTTCTATCTGGACTTGGGGTGAGTTGATTCAACCCTAAAATTCTGTATGAAGCCACCACCGCACCACAACAACACGAAGAACAACAAACATTATTCCAAGCTTCCGAAGCCGGGCGATTTCACAGGTCCCCCGGCACCCACACAAAAGAAGGGGGAATTGGATACGCGATTTTGCCCTGCAATGTGAAGATGGGGAGATTCTGAAGCATGTTGGTTTTGTTGACCATGAACACATTTGCCAAAAGTTCAGGCTGTTCTTCTGAAATTGTGTGTATATAGTTGTTTCGTTCTCTGAGTTGAGACTTCAATGATCAGCTCACCCAAGGGATAGGAACTTGAAGGAGACTACAAGTTGGAATGACAAGTTGAATTACTATGAATTACTAGTGTCGCAGTCTGATGCAGAAACGGAATGTTGGTTTTTGTCGGAAATCGTTGGACCCACAGTAGAGATAGGCATTCTGAGTTTTATTTGAAACTCGAATGCTAGATCTCTCAAGATTTTTTTTGAAAGATTCCCCTAGTTAGATCTGTCCTATTTCACAATCTCTGTTCTCCAAAATTCTAAGAGATGTCAGGGATGTTTGTATGTTGTACAGGTCTGTACGAGTTGAATTCAGCGCCTTGTGGCCTTAGTTTGCTTTCGATATCTACAATCTACAAGTTAACTTTTGCAGAACCGCATGAGCACAGATGTTAACACGCGGTTTTCACAAGCTTATGCGCATGACATTGAACAGGAAATCGCAGGCATGGCTTTTGGGGTCTATGACTGGTCGCTGGGTTTCCTCCGCGACGTTCCGATAGTACTGGAGAAAACATAGAATCGAAACTTGATTAAAATGATTCCAAGACATATGTTCACATAGAATAATCATATATATTATATAATAGGTTGGGTTTGCCATTTGAGTCTCAGACGTTGAAAGGGATGAAACCAGAGCAACAGCAGGAGGTCCTTTTCAGCGATGCCAGATTTCTTGGGGGAGTGGTTTCATGGTGGATTCGCCATCCCAGTTTCAACCTGTTTCGACACTTGTCTTTGTTTCAGGTTGATACCCTGTCATCCAGAACATACATCAAATACAGAAATATGATATGCATAACTCTTTATATAATACACCATTCTACATCATTATAAATCCACTTACTCGAACGGTAATATAACTTGCTGTTGCAGGTTATAGCGACCTAAAAACCTCTGTTAGTATGATGACCTCCCATTTTCCCTACAACTTCCGCTACCCCATGCAATGCGCGCAGCACAGGTTCGATGAAGGGCCAGGTGCTCTATGAGAAACGGCAAACCAAAGATGGCCACGTGGCGATTCTCACCATGGACAACAAGCGGCTCGGATAGCAGTGCCGTAGATCCAGGGCTCCAGCTCCAAATGTATGGTTTTGTTTGATGTCGAGGATCATCTGGGATTCAAGCAACTAAAAATGTAGCTTAAACCAACCACAATGGGATATAATTAGATTAACAATGGTTGATCATTTTGGGACACCCACCAAATTTCATACAGTGTATTGTAATCTTCGCAGCGGTCGCAGCTAGATGGATAGATAGATAGATAAATAGATGTATAGATGTATAGATGGATAGATAGGTAGATAAATAGATGTATAGATGTATAGATGGATAGATAGGTAGATAGATAGATAGATAGATGTATAGATGGATAGATAGATAGATAGATACATAGATAGATAGATAGATAGATAGATACATAGATAGATAGATAGATCATATCCAAGTGCGTGTATAAAAGTGCGGTTTTAACCCAATGACATCCAAATTGTTTGACATTTTTTTCTCAATTACATGGGTCCAAATCGACTATTTCCACTCGGTACTAGCTTCGCGGGATCTTGCATAGTGAATATCTGATTACATCACAGCAACTATATCCCAAGTCTTCTTATATTTATATAACCCATAGGATCCATGTATGGTATATATATATGCTAACATAAATGGGGTACATTGATGGGATCCATGTTACCATTAATATAGCAGCACCATGGATCCGTCATGGGTAATGTATGCAACATGAAATGCATTTTCCTCCACTCCCAGGCCCGTGAATGCCTTGTCCGAGGGTGTGCGCGTGGGTTTGGACAAGTGCGTCAAGGCGGCTGACTGGCACCGTTGCTGCGTGGAGGTTGAAGCTTCGGGGTACTAAAGAAAATCCTAAGTGGCTAATAACCTTAGTAATTCTATGTCAGCTATATATGAAAATATATCACTATTACATTTTTTTCACTGTGGGTCCAACCATTTTGCAGGGTTTTGGAATATCAAACCTATGGGGATACGATTGAGAAATATCATTGATATGGGCTTGAAAAAAGTGGGTATACATGACCATGAAATATGATGGCTCTGCCCTTGCATTTGTGTATTTAATTGGAAAGAATGTGATCTTTGGGGTTTCTTTGAACAAATCTTGGGTCTACCCCTGGAAGTGCAGTTTAAATGTGAAAAAGCCGGTTCAAATTCTTTGGGTTTTTCCCATTTGCAGACAAACCCATGTTATGGAGATTCAAACGCCAAAATACACATAGTTCACCTGGAAATTGAGTTTGCTGAATATAGGGCTCCAAGCAGCCATCAGGAATCACATAATTCACCGGAGAAGTGTTGGTGCCTGGCCCCACGCGGGAAATGGGATAGACGATCCCATTGGGTGGTTTTCATTTTGAGAGGCCGGATGAAGCATACTATGCTACGGCTACACCTGTTCAACCTCCATTTTCTACTCAAAACCTTGAAACATCACAATGTTGGTTGTTTTATATATACTGATATCCCCATTGTTTGTTGCTTAATTCAAGCACCATGTTGTGATTTGATTTGATGTGATTTTCCATTGCGTTCCTTACCTTTAATCTGCATGTTTCCTCATTATTAAAACAGATGGTTCGTACAGGAAGAGGCCCCCCTATTCACAAGTTTGTTTAAGACCCAATCCAACTAGTTCGATATAACTTAAATAATAGTGAATCCAATTCTTATCCTAATTATAAAATGTTAATCACATGGGCTAAGAACATAAAATTCATTCTCTTAACAGGTTCAATGATAGCCCTAACCTTCCAGTTACCTCTGATAGGTAGCCACCTCCAAAATCATGAGGTAAAATCACCCTTGTTACCTATCTGACAGTTCACTGAAAGCTTCGGATAGTTCAAAAGATGCAAACACATCTTAAACTTGTTGCTTCTGAGTAGGGAATGGGGCAATGATCCATCATTTTTTGTTTCATCCCATTTCCCCCATTCTGCACAAGTAAGTTGTACAAACCCCAAATCATAGGAAAAGTGGGACACCTGGAAATCACCATATGACTGGGGGAAACCATCCATTACTGTAACCAACTATGACTTGGGCCATTGGGGTGCCGTTTGGATCGTTTGGGTACCAGGCTTTTGACTCATAACCATATGTTGAGTTTTATTGTTCACCATTTGTAAATCACCGGTAACCACTCTTAACCATTAACATCGGTTAACCATAGATTATATGATCATCTACTAACCATTACCAACCAGTACCATATGTGTAAATTCACAAGCAGAAACACTTGACAAAACCTCCAACTAACTGGTTAGTTGGATGTGTATGATAAACTCACTAACTGCAATCATCCAACGATACCCAACTATTAACATCTATTAATCATTAATCATAGATCAACATAGATTAACTCTTAACCATTAGCAAGCACCAACATCTCTCTAACCAGCCAAGTGGTTATAGTAGGATAATAGTTAACCAACATCATGCTATTGACTATGAACCATATATTAACCATATTAACCATATATTAACCATATATTAACCATATATTAACCATATATTAATTAACCATATATTAACCATATATTAACATATATTAACCATATATCAACCATATATTAACCATATATTAACCATATAATATTATCCATATATTACCCTCTGGTAAACTGTTACATAACTGTGGAAAGATCCACCATTTTCAATGGGTCAATCCACGAACTAAATCACCATTTTCAGTAGCTTTTTGTTAGAAATTACCAGAGGGTAACCATATATTCACCATATATTCACCATATATCATGCTATTTACTATTAACCATATATTAACAATATATTTTATATTAATCATATAATATTATCCATATATTAGCCATATATTCACCAGTAACATCCAACTATAACCAGTAGATCTCGCCAGCAGGATTTGGTGGCGGATCCCGAGATCACAGCGGCGGTTTTGACAGGGGCCAGTGGCGTCTTCTGCGGAGGCCCACCGGACAGGGACAGCTCGAATCCTACGGGCGGAACCCGACGGGTGATGTGTGGTTTGAATGGGTTTCTAGATAGCTGTTTTTAAAAATGGGTCATTTTCCATGGCTATGTTAAATAACCAGAGGGTAGTTGGTTTGGGTTTTTGATGGGTTTAGAATTCCATAGGATGTGGAGTAGGTATGGATTGCGATATGGATTTATGTATATATATATATACATATATATATATATATTGTAGTAGTTGTTTTTGGATCAATATATTGGGCTGAAGATGATTTGTTTAAGTCCCGGCAGCTGTGACAAAGGAATTACTCGAGCTCAGATCGAAGCGCACAAAGGGGAATTCGGAATTCGAGGTTCAATTTCTGATTGGTGGTTTGGAACATTTGGATTATTTTTCCATATCTTGGAAATTTCATCATCCCAACTGACTTTCATATTTTTCAGAGGCGTAGGTCAACCACCAACCAGATATTATAGTTATATCATGTTATATCCACCATATACCATAGAATTCAGCCATATTGATCCACCATAAACCATAGAATATCCACTCATATTCCGTTGCTCTAGTCCTACTTGTTGCTGCCGTGCCCAAAGTCTACGAAGCTGCCAAAAGAAGTACAGCTTTCTGCCCTTGTTCCCAAGAAATGAAGACATGTGACTGAAGAGAGTCTAGACCCGTTCAGCAGCATGGCAACTTATTCGACACTATTAGTGAAGAACGACTTGAAGAGCAGAAGGGTGAACATGACCGATGTTTTGCTCATTTTTTTAAATTGATATTGTTTGATGTAGTGTGAAAACATGTTCATTTCTATAAGTAAGTTTCTTTGTGCTTGACATTTTTTTCCAAAAAGGGGTCCACAAGTGAATCCTGATGATTAATTTCCAAAGTCGAGTGACATCTGCTTATACGGGCAGCGCCCGTGAACTTTGCCAAGCTCAGGATGTTCAGTGTATGCCCAAAACCAGAACTGATAAGTCTTTGGAGCCCCTATGGGCTCACCAATTTGGTTTCATCAATGTCCAATGAGGATGATTGGGATATTCTGGGACCCATTCTCCCAGGGGTTCTGAAAATTCGTTCATGTTTTGGTGTGTTAGTTTATTGTTGTTTCATGGACAGTTGAAGTACATATTTCTTAGGGAGACCAGACAGGGCTCGAAGTACAGGGGGTTTGGCTAAGATAATTGAGATACAGGTCCTTACCATGAGGTGGACGTTCTACCACGTTTCTCTTTGCTAAATCATGGAAGGTAAACATCTTGCATTTTGGTTGCATGTTGCAACCTTTCCATTTTGTCCTCAGGGGATTCCCATTTTGTGTTCATTGCATCGCGAGGTGCAGACATTAGCGAGTTTGCCACCGGCTTGAATGGACCCAGTGTACTTCAGCTGCGAAAGTTTCGCGACGTCTATGTAAACGATAGCTTAGGTTGAATTGGGTAACCGGGTAACTACTGTATCCAAAAATAGAGTACACAACAATTCAGGTCAGTGAATTCTTAGGATTTACCATGATTTATCCAGAATGATGCTGTTGTTTGGCGCTATGACCAACAACATCCAACAAGCAATGGGCACCAGCGAGAACGGCGAGATTTCGCATGCTGCTTGCAAGAAGTCTATCTCACTGGTTCACTTATCGGGCATTTGACCCCCATCTCACACTGATACAGGTGATGTCCATTCATGTCCCACATGGTTGTCGATGATATTTTTATGGTCCCTATATTGGATAGACCATATCTTTCTTGATGAAGCATGCCCACAATTGTTGATTTGCATCCACTATTCGCCTCACCATCTTGTTGGTGGTGGAACATGAATTTTATTTTCCATTTCATATATGGATGGGATAATCATTGATAACCCTTCCCCTTGACTTTCATATTTTTTCAGAGGCGTAGGTCAACCACCAACCGGATATTATAGTTATATCATGTTATATCCACCGTAAACCATAGAATTCAGCCATATTGATCCACCATAAACCATAGAATATCCACTCATATTCCGTTGGTCTAGTCCTACTTGTTGCTGCCGTATCCCCCAGTGTTTTCAGCTCCTTCCAAGGACAATTGACCCTTCCGATTTCTATCCGCCTATGTGCTAAGTGGGACATGAGATTCCCAACAGCTATCTGGACCTAATGTCCATGCATTACAAGGTGTGAATTGATATCAATCTATGTTTTGGGTGCACTTTAGGGATCTATATAATCTAAATCAGAGATAGTGTAGCAGCAGTGTAGCATAATATAGCGCAATGCGATATTGTGAAATCCTTTGCAGATGCGGCACGTGCCTCAAATTTACCTGAAATGGTCTGTAACTCTGTCGGATTCTCCTGCATAATTGATCCACATTAAGAGCAAATCTAGAAAATTACTTGAGATTCCTTCATGATCGATGAGATTCGATTCAAGTTCCAGGAAGAACATGTTCCAAAGGAAAGAGCACTTTTAGTTTAATGCTATTAATGTTCCAACTTCAAACAACCAATCCCTGAAGATGGTGAACATCTATGAACATCTTATATCATCTTACAGACCCCAAAAAAATCCGTGTGAAAACATGTGAAGTTGCCATAGTTTCCTGTAGATGTTGCCTTAAAATCCATCCAGAATCAACGTGCAAAACGCGCTGCCGCGCCATCCACCCGCGCTGCCGCAGCCCAGTTGCCTCAAGTCATCTCCGTCATGGAGAATTCCTCCAAGCCCATCGTGGCAGCAGTGGATGGCCTTGCTCTGGGAGGTGGACAAAAACCTGCTGGAAAAGCGGAGAACAGAAAGCTATTTTGGGATAAAACTTAGGGGAAACAAATATATAAATATGTATAATCTAATTTAATATATATTATATATATATTATTATATTATATAAATTACTATTATATATATTATATATATTTTTATATTATATATATATTATACATACGGAGATATGAGGGGGAAAATTTATGAACCAATGGGAACTTATAACTATGAGGATATAACGAAGGGTTTTAGCATTCACAATGGGAACCTAAATCCAGTTATGTCCACTTTGAGAATTACTACCCATTCAGCTAGCAGTTTGAAGCCCGAACAAACGTTCACCAGGCGGCTTTGAAGTGGCCCTGGGTTGCCATTGGAGATTGGCCAGCACACGAGCACAAGTTCCTGGGCGCAAGCGGCGCAAGGTCAGATAAGACAGCGACCAAAGTTGTCACACAGCCAAACTTGGGGTATCAAGAGGGATACCTATCAAAAACTGCCAACTTAGTTATATTAAATACTCCACTTAGTTATATTAAAACTTGATTAATATACCCCCAGTTATAGTTCGCAAAGTCTCGTAAACTAAGAGTTTGCCAACTGGTTCCACCATGGCCCATAGATTTCTAGTGGGATGATTGCCATTTGGGAAAACCCGACGTGGCCCGGAGCCACGACTTGGTTGCGAAGTGGCCTGTTTTTGTTGAAGGAAAGTAGGTCAACTGTAGAATCTATGGTAAACTCCCCATTTTTAGATGGGACATGTTGGAAATGGTTCTATAATTTCTAGATGGCCAATAGATTTACCGAACTGAAAATATGAAGTCCCTATTAGAACTATTAGAATCATTTCACCAACAAAGGATAAATCCCTATCTTCACATTTTGTTCATCATTTCACCGTCCCTGTTAGAATCATCCTATTTGTGAAGAACTCCCGATGTCATTTCTTGCCCCAAAATTGACGAACAAAATCAAATGTCAACATTCATGGAATTTCACTCCGTCACCAAAAGTAGCGTACCACAAAATCCGATGGTTTAGGACCTAATTTGCGCATTCCGATGACAATTTCGGTGTGTGATCATCTATTTTATCCCCAATATAGAAATGACTTGACTTGACCCATGGCCACCTGATTGCCAGAAGGCTGGACTTCCAGAGGCTGGGAGCAACCCCTGTTGCCTTTAAAAAATGATGGATCTATGGTCTATTACACTAGAGACCTGGATCAGTTGGTTCACAACATTTAACCCAGTTGGTTTATCACTAGCAAACCATATTTTAACCAACTTGGTTGTTTAGATCTAAAATTCTATCTATCAAAATCCATTCCATAGATCAGTTGGTTTATCACCAGCACTACTAACGCTTGTGGTAGATACAATATCTATAGTTGGGTGTAGAAACAAACTTGTAACTGGTGAATGGTCAGAATCTAACCATAGTGCAGACCACAAGTTATGGTGGTAACCCCAGTTCCTAACCATCTGGTAAGCGTTTACACAGAGCGAACTGGAAAGATCCACCATGCTATTAATGGGTAAATCCATGCACTTTCTATGGCAATTTTCAATAGCTATGTAACAAATTACCAGAGGGTGAATCCCATTAACTACCATTAATCACCATTAATCACCATTAAGTATCACTATGTAACAGTCATAACCAGGCCGGGTAAGTTTACGATTTCGGGTAACCCTTTGGAGACTGGGAGGATCCTCCAAGTTCAGAAGTCCGACGACTGAGAATTGGTCAACATGTTTTGATCACCCCAAAATGGAAGCTTATTAATTGATACAGATTCCCAAAACACTTGTTTGATGATTTGCTTACATAACATATATATATATACCCATAGGATCCATGTATGCTATATATGGTAACATGGATCCCATCATTATACCCCATTGATGTTAGCATATATACCAGCACCATGGATGCTATGGGATACAGATTCCCAAAACAGATGGGTCCACACATTTGTCGGTAATTCCACCATGTGCAGGTTTCCATGTGTTGTTCTTTCTGTTTGGCGGCTGTCAGAAGCGATAAAGAGAAGTCACGAAAGGACGCTATAGCATGACCTGTGTGTGGCACGAGTTCTCGAGCAATGACGATCTTGCAGAGAAAACAGATGTTCTACCCTCTGGTTATTTAACATAGCCATGGTATAGATGGCCCATAGAAATAGATGGTTTACCTATTAATAGCATGGTGATTTTCCATGGCGAAGTGTTAGTTTACCAGGCCGGGTACATAAATTGTCGTCATTTCTGGCCCGTTTAACAGCCGGCATGTTCTCCACTGGTGAGTCGAGGCTTTCTTCGGATTCCTTCTTTGGTAATTTCTTTGTTGTGCAGAGCGTATTGTGTCTCTGTGTTGAGAATATATCATGGGAATCCTGAAAAACTGTATCATAATGATGTGTCATGGGTATATATATATATATATAAAATGAATCTCTCTGAAAACTGATTGATTATGCCCATCCCCTGTAAATTTTACGGGTTATTCTCTGATAATCAAACATAGCACTTGAAAATTCCCTATTCATAGATGATATTTCCAGCTAGAAACCTCCATTTAGTTCGAGGATTTCCCAGCTAGCCATGTTTGATGACCGCAAGTTAGTTGGTAAACCCCCGTAAGATCCATGAATCCATGATTAGTCCATTATTAGTTCATTAATAAAATAACCATTAAGACGAACCATTAACAACCACTAACACCCATTAATAACCAAAGGTTAATTCATCTATAGCGACGGACTCAAGGTTAAACCCGGTTTTGGAAAAGTTGGCAACAATCCAACCTTACGAGTTAGAATGAGAAAATTGGAAGTTAGAATGACTTCGCCACCCACGAGATAGAATCACTGGACGTACTCAGAACCTGTTCTGGATCTGCTTAAACACTGGTTGGTGGTTCGGAACGTGAATTTTATTTTCCCGTTCAGTTGGGAATTTCATCATCCCAAATTCATCCCAACTGACGAACTCCATCATTTTTCCCCACCTGCCAGGTGAGGGTTGTTAGATTTTATGTCAGTTGCCTCCTCCTGCCTCGTCCTCCTCCTCCTCCTCTCCTCCTCGTCCTCCTCGTCCTCCTTGTCATCCTTGTCGTCCTTGTCGTCCTCGTCGTCCTCATCGTCCTCGTCGCCCTCGTCGTCCTCGTCCAACTGCGACCCGCGATCCACAGTGTTCTCTGCCGGACCTCAACCACGACCATCCACGCCCAGTGTTCCCTGCCGGACCTCAACCACGACCAGCCACGCCCAGTGTTCCCTGCCGGACCTCAACCACGACCAGCCACGCCCTCCCTGCCGGACCTCATCTGCGAGTATCCATGCCAAGTGTTCCCTGCCGGACCTCAACCGCGGACCTCAACCGCGGGTATCCATGCCAAGTGTTCCCTGCCGGACCTCATGTAGGAAGATATGTGCAGAAGAAGTGCCAGAAGAATGCCAGAAAGAATGTCAGAAAATATCAGAAGATATGCCAGAAGATATGCCAGATATAGATATGCCAGATAGAATGCCAGATAGAATGCCAGAAGATATGCCAGAAGATATGTGCCAGAATATATGCCAGAAGATATGCCAGATAGAATGCCAGATAGAATGCCAGAAGATAAGATATGCCAGAAGATATGCCAGATAGAATGCCAGATTGAATGCCAGAAGATATGTCAGATAGAGTGCCAGAAGATATGCCAGATAGAATGGCAGAAGATTTGCCAGATAGAATGCCAGAAGATATGCCAGAAGATATGATCATATGCCAGAAGATATGCCAGATAGAATGCCAAATAGAATGTCAGAAGATATGTCAGATAGAATGCCAGAAGATTTGCCAGTAAGAAAATGTATAAATGTCATGGTGGGGATCACACGAAGTAAAGTAATTCTTCATTTTTCAGAGGGGTAGGGCTCAACCACCAACCAGATTATTATAAACCATCATTAACCATATATAATAACCATTTTTATATTAACCATATATTCTGCTTGGTGGTAACCATTAATATTAACCATATATTTTGCCGGGTTTCTGTCAGGTGAACCTGGGAATTTTACCTGGAGCTGGAGGCACTCAGCGACTCCCACGGCTCATCGGTGCTGTCACCTGGACATGAATATGAGTGAGTTATACCATTGGATTTACCATCTGATTATTTAACATAGCCATGGAAAATCACCAGTTTTAATAGGTAAACCCAGGTAAACCATCTATAAATGGACCATTTTCCATGGCTATGTTAAATAACCAGAGGGTAGTTTACATGGTGTTAATGGTAAACTCTATGAATATATGAATGGTAAAATGTTAAATGGATAAGTTTATATACCATTTGATTCATTATAACATTATATATCATATGTAAGTCAAGTTATGTTCTTGCAAATGGATGTACACCTGGTTGGTGGTTTGGAACATGTTTTATTTTTCCATACATTGGGAAGAATCATCCCAACTGACTAATATTTTTCAGAGGGGTTGAAACCACCAACCAGACACAATATTACACAAGGTCGTATATTGGCGTATTGCACGAGTTGCAGCTCACAAGAGATCATGCAAGTAGTGAGAATACCCTCCAGAAATCATGTGGGAGCCTCAAAAGTAAGGGAATGTTTTTTTTATCCAAATGGAAATGGCATGATACAGCCATGACTGGATTTCATGCCAAATAAAAAAGGGTCTTTTTCACGGAACAGTCAGGTGAGGATATGTAATTAGCTGAAGAATGACATGCTCCAATTATAAAGTTCACTCAAATTGACTTGCTCATGAGCTTTCAGGCCCAGTCCACTTGCAAAAGGTCGCCTGCGGCGCGATATTTAGCCGTGATTCCTTGTAGCGGGTGCATGTAGCTAGCCTAGCCGCTAGCCTGACCCAAAGATCCGTAGCCAAGGAGAAGAGTGTGGATTTCATGTGCCGCGGGGCTCCCATGAAGGCTCAGAAAGCCAAAGAGGTGGGATGGATTCTGCTGAAAACTCACGAAAGGGGTATCTCAGCTTCGCAATGAAATTGGGAACCCCAAATTAGGCGGCTACTTTTACTTGTAGGGATGAATGGTTACCCTCTGGTAAACTAACATAACTATCGAGAATCACCATGTTCAATGGGTAAATCCACTATAAATGGTCATTTTCCATAGCTATGTTAGTTTACCAGAGGGTATCTATTGTGACCAGTCTTTGTCACTTGGGACTTGAAAGTTTCAGCATGGATGGTCCATTGGTTGGTGGATTGACGCCCTCCTCTGAAAATCCGATAAAATCCTTCATTATGTCCAATCAGCCAAAGCTGGGCTAGGGACATTTATGGGCTCTACCATTCATCATTTCACCAGAATATATATATATAATATACATTATGTTCAATCAGCCAAAGTATATCATAAATATCATAATTAGATGGTGTAATTCTTGCAATCTATCAGATGGTGCATGTGATAAATAAAAAGGAATATATGTTAATTAAATAATTATTTAGTTTTATTTTCAATACAGATGACCCAACTTGGGTTTATTGTTACATAACATAAAGATATCAGAAGGTTTCCAACATTAAAATCGACGGTTTTCATAGAATTCATCGTGGCCAATAGTGGTCTAAATTACCACTAAAGATATCATTGATATCATATTCTGATTTAACGATGGTAAGGATTTTTATTAACTATGGTCCAAGATATCATATTCTGATCTAACGATGGTAAGGATCTTTATTAACGATGGTTTAAGGATCTGGTAAATATTTCAGAATCATTATTAACTTACCATGTTAAACCTATGTTAACAATGAATATTAAATATCATACATATCATCTTTATATCCATGGTTAATGATGGTTTAAAGATATCACTTCGATCAGGAACGGATACCCAAGGCTTCCACAAACATTCCTTCGATGACGCTTGTGGGCGAGGTGGGCCTCTTCGATGAAGTCATTGAGGGTGACCATGCAGCAGTGCTTCAGGCGTCAAAACGCTGCGATGATGGTTGGCTGAGAAAATAGTTGATTTAATGAGCGAAAATGGGGATTTAATATCCTAATAATGGATAAACATTGGTGTTTAACCAACAAAAAAACTGGATTTCATCAGAAACACTTCGATGTGAGCATCTCGTATTGGCCTACTGAGGGTTCTCCCATGTTTGCTGGTTATATCCTTCATCACAATCGTAGCAATGGGTTATTCACCCAAAAATCATGCCAGATGAAGGATATATCCTCTGTTGTATCTCAATGTGCGATGGTAAGAATCCAGAAACCATCCAGAAATCCCCCTGGTGTTGTCCAAGTTTCTTTGGAAATCGCATCGCTATGACTTTTTGGTCAAGACATATATCGCTATTGCTTGTAAAGGTAGTTCCGCTGTGTTTGACGTTAGTTTCCTGTTGCTACCAATTTTTGTGTGTTGTTGGATTTGTGACTACTGTAGACGTCAGTTGTCCTCATGCTACTTATTTACTAGCACATGCTACTTCAAATTTCAAATGTTTTAATACAATAGTTGTTGAATCACTATTAGACGTACCAGTAAATCCATTCCATAATTACATTTACTAGATCATATTGATTTCAGGCCTAATTGGATCTTGCTATACAATACAAATCTTAGTTACATAATATGTTTTAATGTTGCATTGTTTTCCAGTTGCATTTACTAAATCTCATTTATGTGAGTTTTAGTTTTTTTTTTTTTAAACTGGTATTCGTTTGTATTTCATGTCAAATGGGTATATTCCATAGAGGCGCGATATTGAAAGAAAAAACATGTTCATATACAGTACTAAATACTATCGTATTAGAATGTGATATATTCCCATAACAGTATATAATAATCAATCACTATCAATATTTATAGATAGTATAACAGTATAACTGTCAAATCGCTCAAATAATACATCTTTGGCAACTATATTACTATAATCGCTATCTACAAAACTACGACAATCTAGTTACATTATAAAATATAGATACCCTATGGATCCAAACACTGTCTGGGAAGGTACGGCTAACCCCCTAAATCATACCCCAAGCACATTCTATATATATAATATAAACTTATAAACTATACTAGTTATATTATCAGTGTTATATATATATGGGTAAATTATAACAACCTCACTGTTCTCCCTCACTGGAATCATGGTCAATAAGGGAAATCATCCCCAAATGGCCCAACAATTCAGGTCAGTGAATTATTATAATTTGACCACATATATATATATATATCTATATATATATATGTATATATATCTATATATCTATATATATGTGTATATACCCTCTGGTTATTTAACATAGCCATGGAAAATCACCATTTTTTAGTAGCTAAGCCATCTATTTCTATGGGCCATGGCCTCCATGGCTATGTCAGTCTTAACCAGAGGGTATATACTATATATCTAGATACTCATGATATAACTAGAACTCAATAATATACTATAAAAGTATCCTCTTCTTATATGGCTTATTGCAAAACTATACTCATAATATCTAGATACCCTCTGGTTATTTAACATATACCCTCAATAAGGGAAGATCATCCCCACATGGCCTTAATTAATTCAGGTCAGTGAATTATTATAATCTACGTATATATATATATACACTCTAATATATGATAACTATGATATATATATATATATCATTACTATAATATATGATACTATTATAACATTATAATATACCATATATATATACTCTATATGGACTATAATTTACAATATTTATTAATTACTCATCAATCTCCTGCAAGTTGGATCCTGGTGAGGCCTGCGTTGACTTCGCCCTGTCCAAGACTTCTGTCGACCTCGACGCGCGGCGCCTGGGGCAAGGCAAGGCGCAGGGCGGCGACATCTCCAAGAAACGACAGGAGAGGCAGCGGTGGCGAAACGGGGATCTCCAATATCCCGTGGTTATAGAATGTAATCCAATAGTCAATATCCAATAGATATTATATATATATTATGTGATATATATATATATTATATGATATATATATATATAATGATTTAAAGCATCTAACTAGTTAATTTCCAATATCCAATGGTTAGTTACATTGTGTTCATTACAAACGTAGCATTTTCGTTTGGGAAATCCCCAGACTGGGCATGATTTTCATGCGAAAATCAGCGCCTGTTTTTTTGATCGCCAGGGGAAGTAGCAAATGGTAGAATTGTCATGTTTATCTGGTTGGTGGTGACTGGAACATGGTTTTTAATGGGATATAATGGTGTTTTTTTTATGGGATATAATGGGATATAATAATCAATAATGGAACATGAATGGAGTATGACTTTCCCATCATATTGGGAATTTCGTCATCGCAACTGACGAAGTCCATCATTTTTCAGAGGGGTTAAATATACCACCAACCAGTCATCTATGTTTAAACAATTCGATATTTCCATGATATCCCCATGAAAAACAACCACTTTTGATGGTTAATTCATGACCTCTTCGGGATTCCAAATCTCCATATCTCCTCGGAGGCTGCAAGAAATTCCCGGCATGGGATAAGCCACGAGGGACTTTCCTAACATGTTTTTGGTGACGCTCCAAGGGCTGGACTGGGCGAAAGAAACATGGGCCTTTCATCATCATCCAAAATGGGATGTTGATCCCCAATGACTACCGTACTACCGTACTATGTCTCAAGGAGATGTAAACCACTATACTGTACAGTAATATCCAGCAGGATAGAACCTGGAGTGTAACTGGGGGATACTTCAGCTGAGTACCTTCTCAACAAGTATTTGTATCCATAGGGCATGCGTTGGTATCGGGATTCTGAAATTGTACGTGCTAGGTCTTTGATACATTACCCTCTGGTAAATTAACATATAGACCCTGAAAATCGCCCATTTTTAGTGGAAACTAATCTTCCAACCCCTATCTGCCAGGGTCTATGTTAATTTACTGGAGGGTAAGGTATACCATAGGTGCAATTCTAGCCGGATGCTTCGGATTGCATATCTTAAATCTAAGTACGGATGTCTACTACTACTACTACTACTACTACTACTACTACTACTGGATTCACCTTGGAACAAGGTTGTTTTTCTTGGTAGGCCAGCATTGTTGGCCAGCCAGTGCTAATATTTCTTCATGTTTGCAGCCACGTGAACCAAATGCAAATTAGGTTGAGGCTAGCGGGCTTTGATTTGTTCAAATTATTTTTGTTTATATAAGTCCTTTATGAAAACATTTCACAACTTCCTAGTCAAATATTGATGATATACAGCAAAATAATGTATTTACAAAACAATCATGCTTTGCGTACTCAAATTGCGACGCGCTATGCTCGCAGCCATCGATTCCATGAATGTTTCAACGACATTGAACCCTGAGCAGCAAATCTGCCTGGATAGACTAATGGCTGAAGGAGGCATACAGAAAGTCAGGAAAAAAGGCAAGCTGCCATTGCCATTGTAAATGGAAGGAGAGTTGAAAAAAAATAGCAAAGATGAGTCGACTACTACAATCTCAGAGAGACTGTGGGAAGACGAGTGGCACCGAGATAGTGGCCAATGTCAACAGGCAGTGGAGGCTGCAAGTAGCAGCAAGGGCGATGGTCAACAGCCTCATGAAAAACACGGATGCTTGATTATCTTAAGTACATTCTCCTTGTGGCAAATTCTCGGAACCTATCTGATCCATGGGTTTCGGATGGGGTACTGTATCCACTTGTAACATTTAAAGAAACACTCAGCATATGCCATTCATCAGACTTATATCAAAATCAATATCCACTTATATCCACTAATATCCACTTATATCCACTTATATTATAACACTGTATCCACTTGTAACACTTAGCATATGCAATTCTTAAGAAGACACGAAAATCACAGGACTTCATGAATTTCCATCATTCAGCTGGCAATGGCTGGGTACCCCAGAAATCCACCGTGTCGCATTTCAGACACCGTGTCGGTTTTGACTGCCGGAGATCATCTCCCCCTAAGGGGTACAATGTTGAGTGAGGGGACAGTATGGGATATGATGGGATGTTCCACCACACTTGGAATGGAAGCTGTTCACTAAAAATCCTTGTAAAGATTTGCAAAGTCCATAAATTCTCGTGAAATAAGCAGGTAACTTCCTCTATCTTCCTGTGTAAAATTCACAACTTTTTGGGGGTGAAATCAGACAGCTACTACAACCGGTAATCCTACCTTCCTTTGGATCATCCTCAGCTGAACTACGAGCAGGAGTACAACAAACTACGAGCAGGAGAAGCTGCACCACAAGCGATCATCACTTGCATCTTGCCTGCACTTTGACTTGGGCAAATTATGTCGTGACCTTGCTGGCAAGGTTCCGTACAGATTGGTTTTGTATGTTGGAGATCAGGACAAACATGAGCAAAATTTTATTGGTTGGAAAGTCTGACAATGGACCATGAACATCGATGTTTTTCTCACTGCCACGTCAGATTGCAAGAGGGTATCCTTAAGTTATGTGATTACAGAAGTGTTTGATCCAAAGAAAACGGAGATCAGAGTTTATATGATTGGAATGTTTGGGTTTGCTCCTGGTTGTTTCTGAATTACTGTAGCAAATCATTGATCTTCCAATGTTGTTCCCAGAATTTTGACAAAGGTAACCTGTGTCATTTGTTTTGATCTGTTTCTAGTCTGGGGCAGGGGGCGCCAGCAGTGCTTGTTCTCATGATTGAAAGTTGCGCAGGCATTGAAGCCGCCGTGAGCAAAGACTTTAAGGAGACAGTGGTAGGTGATGGAAACGGTTCGGAGAACAGTGGGGAGAGAAGTTCACGGAAGATAGGCGCGAAGCAACGGAAGATAGGCACAGTGATTTTGGCTCTCAGCCCATCTTATGCCGTTGATATGTAAGCCTCACCATGGAGTACTAATATCAAATGATTGATGATGACGTTGGTAAAGTGTACCCCATTCATTTTGCAAGGCACTTGATCAAACGTTTCAGCCAGGCTCCGGGTGTTTTCAATTTCTGTGCAACTAGAGACCAACCACCTAGATATATAGTTTGTATGCCTTCCCCAACAGTTGCGATATTTGCCATGCAATGTGGGTTATCCGGTTGTCCGTCCCCTAGTGGTGGGTAATAATGGTAATATGCAATGCTGTGAAGATTAAAACATCAAACGGAAATTTGTGCACTCCCCCCTCTATTTTGAGGGTAGGGGTAGAGGGATCTCCCCAAATGGATAGCACTGAACTGTTTTGCCGAGATCTGAAACATGACATTTGATTGATCTTTAGCAATCTTTGGGTTGCTCCATCCTCGTTTTCATGCATACCCGTAGGTTCCCAGAGTTGCTACCGGGGTTCAGAAATACCCAACGTTTGACAGTAAACTTCTTGTTTTCTCTTCATCATGTAAACGTGATGCTGGGTCCTAGTCATACAGATATAAATAATATAAACATGTCATTATCGATTCCTACAGATATATATATATATATATGTCATTATTATTATGATATGACCATATATTGCCAATGTGTTTTCCTTCAATCCCTTTGTTGTGTGTTTTGCTATGTGTTTATAGCGTTCGGCCACAACTCGGCCATGTTCGGCTGGGGAATCGTCAGGATGGCATGAAGGTGGAGTTCCAAGAGTTCTGTGCCTTGGCTCCTAGCGTGTGGTGCTCCGAAGCGGCGGCTTCGGGTAGACTCCGAAGCATCCCATATTATAAACACATGGTACACTATAATACACCCTATGTATCCTTGGCCACTGTCTGAGAAGCTACGTTTCGGTTCCCCGAGGAGCTAGTCATCATACCCCGTACGTCACACTTCCTAAGGGCACCATCTCTGTTCTGTTGGGGAGGTCCGTAGGGCACATCCTCCACGCAACGACGTAACAACTCATGGTTCACAGATCAGGGGTTCCCAAAGGATTTTTTCCATGGATTCCTTAAAGAGGCTACGGTTATATAACTGGTTGGTGCTTTGGAACATGAATGGATTATTTTCCATTTCATATGTGGGATGTCATCCGAAACCCATTGACGAAGTCATATTTTCAGGATGGTTATTGCACCACCAACCAGATAAGTATAGTTATATCATGTTATATATCATGTTATATCCACCATAAACCATAGAATTCAGCCATATTGATCCACCATAAACCATAGAATATATATAAGTACAATGTGAGGCCCCCAAGATAGCAAAGTTGGTTTATAACTCCAATAACTATGGTTTATGGTACTTATAACTATAGTTACTGGGGCTTATAAATCAACGTTCACATCACTGGGGGGCTTCATTGTATATACATTTTAGAATCCCTCAGTCCCCAGGAGTGGTCCCTGAACCAACCTCAGTGCCAAACAGTTTTGAACGGTTTTAACATCTATGATACCCTATATTATCTAAGCCATATTATAAAATCAAACATGGTACACTGCAGACTAGAGTTATAAACAAATTATTCATAATCAAATTATAAACACTTGGTACACTACAATTATATAGCATGTGTGTTAGAAACAATGCCATATTCTAGTTCACTTATTGCCATGTTGAAGTTTTATGAGTTCGGATTTGGCCTTTGGTGATTGTCAACATGATTCATGGTCAATACTTGTGAGGATGACTATTGTGCTCTATATGTGGTGGAAAGGTTGTATCAACGGGAATTTCAGGATCCTAAAATGGAGGTACTGTACCATATAAGACCATATTTTGTGGGGATATTCCCTTACATACACCTTATATAGGCCTTATATATGGTAGGTACCTCCAATTTAGGTTCCTGAAATGGGCATTGATTGTAGTTAATCAAACAGATTTCATCGGCAGTTGAAAACCTTCCTGAACAGTTATCCCAATGGACAAATGATCCTATATATGTAAACAAATTTATATATATATATATATTATATATATGGTATATATATATACAGTGTATATATATATTGTATATATAGTATGGTACAGTACCATCAAAAACAGTTATCCCAATATCGCAATGGTTGTTGAAGTGCGAGTTTCATACCACGAAACAACTGCTTAATTGCTTAAGTGGCTTCCCTCAATGAGTCCAATTTCAGTTGTTTTGATATGTTTATAATATGTTTGTATATTGAATTATATATATGTGTGTGTGTAAATAGATAGATAGATATTATATATATATAGTGTGTAAATATTTACAAATCACAAAATTATCTAGTGAAGTCCTTTTTTCCTCATGGCAATTCATCACGGCACGGTACTTTTTTTCCGCTCGAGGTAAATTGATGACTGGATCCCAGGCACAAGCTTTGCAGCGCCTCGGTTGCCAGTGGTTTATAGCGCGGATATACTCTGATCTAATGGAGATATATAAACTTTCTGATATATATATAATATAATGAAAACAGAACATTCACATGCACATGTCTACTGCATATTTTCATTATAATGAGATATCCTGTAACATTGTGATTTATAATAATGTTTTTTTTTAATGGGGATATAGTGAGATATAATGTAAAAAAACAGATAGACTGAGGATATAATGGGAATATGACTGGAATTGACCAGAATATGAAAGATATACCCTCTGGTGAACATACAAAAACTATTGAACATGGCCATTTATAGTGAGTTTCCCATTGAACATGGTGATTTTCCATAGTTATGTAATTAAACGTTTACCAGAGGGTATTCATGGGAATTTAGGGATGTATACATTTGGGTGAATTTGATCACGACACCCTGCCATGTCACTGGAATATATTACATATACACCCTAAGTGGGGAGCACCACCTTGTACATATTACACCCTGCAGAAATATAGATGTTAGCAAACATCGTGCCGAAATAGTGGTAAATTGGACTTGTGAATATCGTTTTTAAGGGTAACAAAGGATAAACACCCTCCAACCGTGGCTTACTGTGGCAGGGACTCAGGGGCCCAGGGGCCCCAGGGGCCCTGATCCTGCCGAGGTATATGTTTTTTGCGGAGCGGCAGTGTCAAAAGATTCCAGGAGTTTCGAGAAACCATCGGCAGCATGTGGGGGTTCAAAAGGATTTGTAGGTTTGGGGATCTGCATCTTTGGGTTGTTGAAACAACATGTGAGCAGTGGCTCCTAAACCCTTGCTGGTTGATGATTAGTTCGGGGATTGTACTACCCTTCATATATTGGGGATTACAATAATCCAAGAACGGGGAATCCCTATAAACCAGCCAGTATAATGGAATGATAAGAGTGATTTTGAACACTGCCCATGTAAACAATTCGTGAATCAGGCAATGAACATGTTCTTGATGTATACTTTTCCGCGGAGCTCTGAAAAGTTACATTATTCCAAACATGTGGAGAAGTGTCTGGGAATAGTGAACTAAAGCAGCCCCCTTCCAATAGATCCGATAGGTTGAAATTCTGGAAATTATGTGGCATATGCAATCTACAATATAATATATATATATATGTATCATCCTAGATGTTTTCCACAATTTGGATCCCTATCAGTTGGCTTCATGGCAAATGATTCCGCGGAACTCGTTGACAGTTGAGAGAAATGTCCTCCGATCCATGAAGCAATGTACCACCCCTGGTGGGTGGTTGGATTCTAAGATCAATGAGTTTCCATCCTACCTGGGATTAGGACCCCAAATTCATGAAGTTTTCCAATCGGTTGACACCACCAGGTCTGGGTCTGGGTCGTTTTCGTGGAATTTCATCAAGACCTCACCACGATGGTCCCCCAAATCTTGTGTTTCAAGGAGTTGCTGGTGCCGTTCGTCCGCATCAGCTGAAGTGCTGCGGCATTGTGGGTGCTGGGCTGATGGGCGGAGGCATCGCGATGGCTTGCGCTGAAGCTGGCATGAAGGCATGGAGGGTTCCACCGACGGGTGAAAGGTAGTTTTATATCAGCTCAATTATGAGTGGGCATGTATTGGGCATGTATGAGTTTATTCAGCTATAATAATATTTAACGTATTGGTTGAAGAGGTTCCCAACTGATAGCATTGTTATGCATTCTTTATAGCATTTAAGACTCGTTTTTTTTCAAATAAATGGGGAAATATACTCACTGATCGGCTAGTTTTTATAAGTTGTTTGCAAAGTATCCAAAATTGACCATGCTGATGGGACGCTCCCTCAAACTGGTTTTATCGGTCAGATTTTGTCAAAGAGCCAGCAGAATGACTAGTAGCTGGGGAGGCTAGGTGGTATAACCCCCTTGCAACTGGGATATGAATGAATATGATGGATTATTAGCCGATTACTAACCATCTACCAACTTTCAGGATGATTACAGGGCCCGCGAAAGAATGGAACTTAAGTTTGTTTTTCTTCTCACCTGCAGGCTGTTTGCTTTTGTTCTGCTGATGAATGCATGTCGTCGCCAAGAAGGTCATCATCAGTCGGCTATTATCAACTGGTATTCAATAAGAAAGCACCTCAGAGTTTACTGAAGATGCAATATTTACTCCTCACATTCGATTGCAGGTGATATCTGATTTATCTACATGCATTGTCGGAGACGACACCATTCTGCAGGGTATTCTGCAGTGTCACGATTCCTGTTCTTATCAAAGCTCCCTTAGTTTGGACATGCCATACGGCTTTAAAACTCATAGTGGAACAATTTGTGTGGGCTCTCACCCTATGCGATCTTTCTCTGAGGTACCTCAAAACGTTTGCCCCATTTGCAGTTTGCATAGTTGTTATTGTTTGATACTAGTTGTGTAATTCCATGCTCATTTTTACCACTTATCAACCTCCGTACATCAATGTGAGGTACCACTCCACATCATCAAATCACACTCCCAGCCACCAGGTTTGTTGGAAGATGGGGTTTCTCAAATCCAGATGTTAATCATCACATTTCCCATGACATGTTTATTTTTTTTTGGGGTATACCCGAGTTGATTTGAATATGGACTAGATTTACCAAGGACCAGTTTAGCCACAGAAACATCTCCAAAAAGGAACAGGGTATATCCTATGTCCATCTATGTCCTATATTCAAGCAAACTCAGTACTTCCAAATCTTCGCTCATTGAACGGAAAAAAGTCAGCTCCGTCTACAGGTCGTTCTGTTGGATCGGGACGAAAAGAACTTGGAGCGTGGCATCAACGTCCCTTGACGTCTGGAGGGAATTCCTTTGGTGCCACGGAACGGCTCAATCAACTCACCGGTCGTTCAATCCGAAAAAACCTATCATCAACTAAAGACGGGTAAGGTGGTTAAACTATGGTTAAATCAGCTATCTATTTATGGTAGAATTATGGTAGATATCACTATACTATACTTTTATAGATGGGCTTATGACTGGCAGGGGCAATATTTTGGGCTTTGTGCGGCTTTTGAAAGTAGACTTTTTTTCAACGGGCCTTAAGGATGTTTGGTATTCATCGGAGGAGGTTTCCTCAACACAGCACGATAGTTGCTGAAGTGCGAAGCAGTGATAGAAAAACGCCCCGGGGTGTCCATATTCGAACAGGTGCTGGGTGCTGACGGAACAAGGCTTTGTTGACGTAAAACTGCACAGAGCTGCCAAAACACACCAGTTGCCATTGGCGGGATCCGCATTTCAGATACTTCGGAGCTCGAGCATGCTGAAGCGTCTTGACGGAAGATCCGGCCCAGGGTGACTGCAACCTATACGTTCTTGCTGGGCATGCAACCAGCCTGAGGAAAACGTACAAACGCAATGAAATTGCAAGGAACAGTGGATAGCGCACGGGAACAGAGAGTAGTAGTATGTGTGTAAGTCACATGCGTGTTTGTATACGGTGATGCACGCTCGTATTGTAAACGAACACTCCAATACCAATAGCTGAACAAGTCCTCCCACTAGCACATATTTTTGCGGTACGTGTTGTTTAGCGAAACATATGCTGCGATCCGCAATAGGTACAGTACGATGTGGAGCCCCAGGCAATAGATTTCTGTTGTTGAAGCCAAGTTGGTTTACTATGGATGTTTATGGTAGATGCATGTAGATGCTAATGATTGTTAATGTATATATATATACTCTCTACTTGGGTGCAAAATGAGTCAACAATCGCAAGGGGCCACAGTTAAGCTGGAAGATTCGTCCCTGCTGCTGAGGTCATTAAGAAGAACTACGCCAGGAGTGTGGACAGAAAGTCCAAATCCCAGGCGGAAGTGCGGTTGTGATGGCCCCGGCTGATTGATGCTGATTCCTGATTGATCTAACCATATCTAATCCCATTCCCTTAATCTTACCCACCACGTCCAGAAACCAGGGTTTCATAGCAGATGGGAACGCATAATGCATAGAATAGACGGTGCAACAAATGTGAAGGGGAATGGGATATGTATATATATATATATGCACATATATATATGCATACACACATATATATATATATATGCAAATATTTATATACACAATTATATATATGCATGCACATATATATATATATATATGCACATATATATATATGCATACACACACATATATATATGCAAATATATATATGGGATATTATCAATAGATACTAGTAGCATGAGATCTAACATGATTTAACCGTGTAATTGTGGGATATGAATTGAGATTCTGATATCAAATGATATCATGGGATTTGACCATAAGTGGCTTATAGCGACCTCCAAAAAGATGCGTTTCCAGGATTTCAACGTGTCTGATTTGTCTGCATCTTTTCTGGGGTTGTTATAATACAGACAACCAAATCACTTTCTATTTCGGGCTTGCTTTTCTATCTATGTTGCATAACTTGGTCACTTTCCAACTTATCCAACTTTTCTGTTGCTATAAACATCTATTAACATTATTAACCACAAAACATACCGTCTGGTAATTTAACAAAGCCATTGAACAGGGCCTATTTAGTTCTTTGATTTACCTATTAGAGATGGTGATTTTCCAGCTCGCAAAGTGTATACGTTTCCAGTTCCCCCTAGTCATCATACCCCAGTCACACTTCCTAAGGCACGGCTGGATCCATAGGGAATCCCATATTTATAATGGATTTTCTTTCCATATTTCATAGGTCATTTGTAATGGATTTTCCTATATCTTTCCTATATCTTTCCAATTCTCATCACAGAATATCACTGGGGTCACCGGGGTCACCTGCCAATACCTGCCACCCCCTTTCCGCCAGGTGCAAGTGGATGAACTCCTGTCGAAACTCAGTGGCAGCACATCCTACGAAGCACTGGCTGACTGCGACATTGTCGTGGAGGCCCGGGATGGGAGCCGGGATGGGAGCCCAGGGGACCCAGGGGATGGGCGCTGGAAGTTTCGATGTTCGCTTCTTTTGCATGACCTTTTTTATGTTTATATATATATATAGATATATCCCTGTGGACCAAGTTTGATCTAAGAATATAGAGATATATAGATTGTGTTTTCCTCTCTATATACATAAGTACCTATATATATATATGTGTAGATATCCCTATGGATCCAAACACTGTCTGAGAAGGTACGGCTGACCCCCTAAATCATACCCCAAGTACTTCCTGAGAAGGCACTTGGATCCATAGGGTTTATATATATATAGGAATATTATGGAATATTAGTCGTATATGAGTATATGATATGTATCATTATGTATTTACATATATATATATATATATGTATATGTATATTTATATTTAGATACATGTATGTATATATATATATAATTTCAATGGAATATTAGTGGGATTTTACTGAAATATTGGTGAAATCCCGCCGGTAATCAAACGTGGCTGGCTGGAAAATGATCTATAAATGAAGGTTGTAGCTGGGAAAATCATCTATAACTGATCCTTATGAGGTGGTTAAATGACCTTTTTGGGATCAAATGACCTCCAATTGGTGACTAAAATCGGTCACTTTGAAGAACTAGGTATTCAAGGTGTTTTGTGTTTTTACTTTTCCTTGATATGCTCAAATGTATCTGATTATGGCTTGAATGTATCGTTCTCTTCGTTATCACCCGATGATCCAAACGTCTTGAAGTATGTCGCGATGGGTTCAACAACCCCCAAAAGAATGGTGAGTTGAAACAGGATACAATGGGCTGAAAACATGTAAACACACATGCATGTTATGTCACTGTTCCAAGAACCTACATGATGACATATGAATGAAATTGGGCTCGCTAGTCAGTATTCATTAGGTTTCGTTTTGTACTTTCAATGTTTTATTACCCTCCGGAAATCAAAGATGGCAATGGGAAAGTTACAGTATATGTTAATTTTCCATTAAAGCCTCCATTTATAGTTTTTTTCCAGTGCAACTTTTGATTACCGCGGGATAATGTTTCTTGAAAGTGGGAAAACCCAGGTAGCTCAAGTGAAGGAGCCTCCGGTTGATGATTGTTGTGGTCTGGATGATGCCATTGCTGCAATGGTATCCATGTCCGTGTTCCCAGGGTGCAGAGACCCTGCCGAGTACCAATAACCAATGCCAATAATTATATAAATAGAGACTAGATTTACGTGTACGATGTGGATTGCACATGATTGAACTGTATTGATATAGAATATCCAGAATATACATATGATATATATGATATCATATGATATGTTTTGTTTTTCCGTATACCGTATAACTATACATAAATTCCCATAGGTACGACGATTTGAACAGGTTGCAACTGAGTCACTTGTAACTAGGAACTTTCTCTACCTCCTTGAATTGACGCGGCAATTATTTATTATATGACGTCGTCAATATGTTCTTCAGTACTCCCCCTCCTTTTACCGTAGCGCAAAAAAAAATGATTTTTTTTTTCTTCCACGTTAACTAAAGTGACAATTCGGAGGTTTACTTCCATGTTAGTTGCAATGGGGGGGGGTAAACTGCAAATTTGTGTTCTTTGGATCTGAGCCCTTTTTTTTTGGCTAGTTCTTTTTGCCACGAGTTCCCCGGGAATCCTGGGCATTTGTTGATTAACGTAGAAATTTTGAATTTTTCAAGATAAAGCTGGGAATGCCTCCATTTTTTAACAACCAACGATTGGAACGGATAACTTACATAGAAATTTGCTACTTGAAGTAGGATGTGGGCAGTGCCATGTTAGCGAGCGCTCGGTCCTCCTTTTACCGTAGTGCAAAAAAAAATCTTCCACGTTAACTAAAGTGACAATTCGGAGGTTTACTTCCATGTTAGTTGCAATGGGGGGGGTAAACTGCAAATTTGTGTTCTTTGGATCTGAGCCCTTTTTTTTTTTGGCTAGTTCTTTTTGCCACGAGTTCCCCGGGAATCCTGGGCATTTGTTGATTAAAGTAGAAATTTTGATTTTTTCAAGATAAAGCTGGGAATGCCTCCATTTTTTAACAACCAACGATTGGAACGGATAACTTACATAGAAATTTGCTATTTGAAGTAGGATGTGGGCAGTGCCATGTTAGCGAGCGCTCGGTCCTCCTTTTACCGTAGTGCAAAAAAATAGTTTTCCACGTTAACTAAAGTGACGATTCGGAGGTTTATTTCCATGTTAGTTGCAATGGGGGGGGTAAACTGCAAATTTGTGTTCTTTGGATCTGAGCCTTTTTTTTTGGCTTTCTTTTTGCCACGAGTTCCCCGGGAATCCTGGGCATTTGTTGATTAAGGTAGAAATTTTGATTTTTTCAAGATAAAGCTGGGCATGCCTCCATTTTTTAACAACCAACGATTGGAACGGATAACTTACATAGAAATTTGCTACTTGAAGTAGGACGTGGGCAGTGCCATGTTAGCGAGCACTCGGTCCTCCTTTTACCGTAGTGATCTGAGCCCTTTTTTTTTTGGGCTAGTTCTTTTTGCCACGAGTTCCCCGGGAATCCTGGGCATTTGTTGATTAACGTAGAAATTTTGAATTTTTCAAGATAAAGCTGGGAATGCCTCCATTTTTTAACAACCAACGATTGGAACGGATAACTTACATAGAAATTTGCTATTTGCAGTAGGATGTGGGCAGTGCCATGTTAGCGAGCGCTCGGTCCTCCTTTTACCGTAGTGCAAAAAAAATAGTTTTCCACGTTAACTAAAGTGACGATTCGGAGGTTTACTTCCATGTTAGTTGCAATGGGGGGGGTAAACTGCAAATTTGTGTTCTTTGGATCTGAGCTTTTTTTTTTGGCTAGTTCTTTTTGCCACGAGTTCCCCGGGAATCCTGGGCATTTGTTGATTAAAGTAGAAATTTTGATTTTTTCAAGATAAAGCTGGGAATGCCTCCATTTTTTAACAACCAACGATTGGAACGGATAACTTACATAGAAATTTGCTACTTGAAGTAGGATGTGGGCAGTGCCATGTTAGCGAGCACCAATTTGGCACCATTGATTTCGAAAGGTTGCATCCTCAATCGCTCGGACATGACATGGGTGAGAAGATAGATGCAAAGAAGAAAAAAAATGATGTGGCGGTCAGTCTGGGGGTTTTAGGGATCGCCCTAGAAGGATGTATTCAACATGAGGGGAGAACATGTTAACATAGAAGTTGCCAACCTGATGTCTGGACCCTCAAGTTACTTCCACGTAAGGGTTTTTAGTCTCAGTTTTCACACTTCCATGATGAATATGTTACTGACATATCTGATGAGCTACTTCCATGTAAGAGATTCACGGTCAGTTTTTCTGCATTTGCTGGCCCGGTAGCCCAGTTTCACTTTTTCCCCAGGAATTGGACGTAAACGACTTCCATGTAAACCGACAGGTTTTTCCATCCTGACTTCCGCGGTAAAAGGACCCGGTGTATCTACTTTAGGTTCAAGTTTGATATAAAAATAAAGAGATACATTGTCAATTGTGTTTCCTCTCTATATATAGATATGTATATATATATCCCTATGGATCCAAACACTGTCTGAGAAGGTACTTAACCCCTCAATCATACTCCAAACATTTCCTAAGAAGGTACTTGGATCCATGGGGAAGGATATAAATGTGTATCCCATGTAATGAGATAGATTCCCTCTTTCTATTTAAGATGAGAGCCGCTGTTGTGCCTCTTCGGTTTACGGTTCAAGCGGTGGCTGAGCCACGTCCAGAAGATCTTCAGCTGATCACACACAGTTTTCCCCTTGTGAACATGGACGTTGGTTAACATACATTAATCCATAGTAATAACTATAAGAATAATGTTCAACTGGTTAATGTGAACATGACCATTAACTACCAATTGAACATTAATCTTAGTAGATTCAATTGGTCAATGAAGATGTTGACATCACTTAACATTGTGAACTATAGTTAACGTAGTTCACCATGAACCAAGGTGTGGTTCCGAAGTTCCCGACTTGGAAGTTGAACACCAGGTGTTCATGTTTGTTTTGGTATGTTCCAGGTCAAGAGTTGAGAACACATGGCACCACATGCCTACTCTAACATGTTTATGCATAGTACCCTTTCATTTGCCAAGCATTAGTCACCTAAATGGCAAGTTTCAAGAACTCTACAGTAAGTAGCAGATTGATTAACTATCACAATGATAGAGGATACGAAAAAAATCAACTATATAGAGTACTATAGAAATATATTGTGTCGCTATTAGATACTATTAGTGACAAGCGGTATTTTTTCTTCTATCTTTTGTTGGTTACACTATAAAGATTGATATGTACATACTCCGTTGTGGGAATCCTTATCAGGCATCGTAGGAAGCAGCGAAGCAACGCCATGTTGATTCGCGTCACGCTGCTCAGTGGGCGCAGTACCAGCTTTGAAGTCACGTCCAAATACCGCACGGTGCTTTGACAAATTGTCACGGGGGCGTGGGGCCAAAGAATCATGGATGTTGGAAATAATGATATGAGATACCCAAGTTAGACTAATGGCCCAGGTTGGATGCAATACCACTGTTATTGAATGGAATACACCAGCTATGAATGCAATATCGCCAGAGTTATATTCACCGCTTCTGATTCCAGGGGTCTGCACATGTGGGAAATCCACTCCTTCTCAATGTTGACCCAACAATTGGCCTCACTGCTAGATGGTTTTGACTCAAAATAAGGCACCACCCAACTTCGTGGCTGATCAAAAGTGTCGAAGTTTCCCTACGAAACGTGCCATAAATTGAGCTGTGGCTACCATCTGGTTATTTAATGTAGCTACCTGGGGCGCCCTAAGTGCCAGAAAAAAAAGTGATATTCAACAAAACCTACTTTTTGAAGATCCGGGATGGGAAAGGCTTGAAAATTTGAAATATCGCAATTTTTGGTCATTTCAGGTGTGCTCAGGTTCTTCACACGCTTTGGCCGCCCTTTCCATTACATAATATGAAAAGGCAATCTTGGCTGAAGCTATGAAAAAGGCAATCCCAAAAAATTGGGTGATATGCCTGAGCTAAACTCTCACAACAGTTGAAAACAGGTTTGCAACATATTTCTTGTAGAAACAAAACAAAACACAAATATCGCGGAAATTTGCGGGAATATCGCGGAAATTTGCGGGAATATCGCGGAAATTTGCGGACATATGTTTCAACCATTTTAAAACCAACATTTCCGGCATGTGTGGCCATGGCCCAAAAATTTCAAGATCCCGCCTCTCTATCTTTTATTTCCACAGAACCAATTCTCCGAATCCATGGTGCCCAGACTTAAAAGAGAACGAGGCTGTGGGTGCCGCAATTTGGCAAAATAATTTATCGCATTTTTTTGGTTTTATCGCAATTTTTGTTTTCCATCGCGTTTTTTCAAACCAAGATGGTCCATCGCGTTTTTTTCCTGCACTCGGGTTTCGCAGGTATGGTAAATATCCACTGTTGATAGGTGAATCATCTTATATCATTTACAAATGGGCCATGTTGCATTTCTATGTTAAATGACCAGAAGGTACCTTCCATGTTTGGACACGGTCAGATTTCATTTAATACTCTCAAGCAACATGAACTCCTACCAGTTCCCAAATTCGATCTCAAACTTTGAGGACTTTGGGCTACTGAACGACGATTCCAATGCATGTGGATTCATCCGTGATTGGACAATAGGATAAACAGGATACGACTCCACGGACCGACGACGACGACGACGACGACGACGACCACGACCACGACCACGACCACGACCACGACCACGACCACGACCACGACCACGACCACGACCACGACCACGACGACCACGACGACGAGGAGGAGGAGGAGGATGATGATGATGATGATGATGATGATGATGCGGATGATGATGACGATGATGCTGATAATGGTGGTGATGGTGATGATGATGATGATGATGACGATGATGCTACTGATAATGGTGGTGATGGTGGTGATGGTGGTGATGGTGGTGATGATGATGATGACGATGATGCTGATGATGGTGGTGATGGTGGTGATGGTGGTGATGGTGGTGATGGTGATGGTGATGGTGATGATGATGATGATGATCCCAGTATTAATGTTGGGCCAGGGTTTGGGATCATAACAACACCACTCAAGGTTTGATCAAAGTGATCGAACAAAAACAACGCCCTCACGTTTGAGTCAAAGAAGATCAGCTATACCCTCTGGTAATTCAACATAGCTATTGAAAATGGCCATTGAAATAGTGAATTTTCCCATGAAACATGGTGATTTTCCATAGCTATGTAAACGTTTACCAGAGGCTATAGGTTCAGTATTTCAAAGTGACTGGATTCTCCGGAAAACCTTGGGTCAGCTTCTTGGTCGAACCCCGATAGGCATCCTGGGGGTCAAGTAGCAATCAATGGCACAGATTTTGGGACAGCAGCATGTGATGCTCGTAATGGTCAATGGAAAAGTCAGCTTAAGGCTTAGATTTGATGTGTCCAATCAAATTTCTTTGACACTGGGCTTCCAAGACCCATAGAATTTAATCAAGTGACCCTGACCCTTTCTGGTAATTAAGAATATTTATGATCCTTTGGAAACCAATGGTGGTTCTGATGGCAAAAGAACTTAACATGAAAAGAAACAAACAATGTCCTGCTGAGCATCCAGGATAAAGGCGGCATATATGTTTTTTCTTTTAAATAAAGGTTACTCCAGTCCAAGTTTTTTTTTTTCAGAACTAGCCTGGTGTTTCTTCATTTGATGACGATGAACCATTTGATCCAAATGTCTAAAATCATTTTTAGATGCCGTAAACCTATGCCACATGGTGATCATTCATTTGATTTTAGGCTTACCCTCTGGTAATTTGTTACATAGCTATTGAAAATGGTGATTTAGTTGGTGGATTTAGCCATTGAAAATAGTGATTTTCCATAGCTATGTAAACGTTTACCAGAGGGTATCCAGGACAAAGCAATGCCAGATTCAAATCCGTTTGTCACCGCCAAGGTTGATGATTTGCGGCGAAAGGCGCAGGACTGGCGACAGAAACGGCAAATATTGAGAGGTGGGGAGGTTGAGCAAACCAGAACTCCCCAACCATTATGAATTGATATGAAATTATATGAAATTATGATGTTATATGAAATTAAGATTTTATATCAGTTTATATCCATTATGATATGAGTTGATATGAATTGATATGAGTGCAGTGCTGTGTGAACTTGACACTGCTCGTCAAGAGCAAAGTGGATTTGTTGGGAGTCATTGGAGTTTGTTTGCCATTTCTTTGCACGGGGGTGTCATCTCCACAAGACGTGGTCACTAGCATATTGAGCATGCTATAGCAACTGTAGCAGGAAACCCCCAAATATTGTCAGTGACAATAATAGCAGATAAATACGAATCCCAATTGGGACAACATGATCGGTCCATCGACCCCTGCCAGTTGTGTGTTTTCCAAGTACAATTGCGATGACAACTCATACTGGTTGGTGGTTTGGAACATGTTTTATTTTTCCATATATTGGGAATTTCATCATCCCATTTTTCAAAGGGGTAGGTCAACCACCAAGCAGCATAGCTAGGATCTGAGTTGGAATTCAGTACTGGGATCATCCTCTCAGAGGAGGAATTTCAACTTGGACTTCGATGCTTAGTGACTGAAGATGGCTGCGAATTGGAAGGCCATGGTCATACCCATGACGGATCCATGGTGCTGGTATATATATATATGCTAACATACAGGGGGTTTATTGATGGGATCCATGTTACCTGAAATATAGCATACATGGATCCTATGGGATATATGGTCATGCTGCGGCTACACAGGTCTTCCATGGTCTTCCATGGTCTTCCTACGTCTATGTTTTGGTTCAAGAGACTGTCGAGTCTGATGTACTTTGTGTGGCGCAATCAAATCATCAATCATCCACATGTTGGGACATTCGCTGGAGGGAAACCAAACAATTTAAACAGGAAACGGTATGTTTTTATGTCATTAGTTGTGATAGTGTTGTGATTGTACCAGAGCTGCTTGCTGTTGAGAAAATAGCGAGGATCCCAAGTATGTCCGAAATTTGGCTGTCAATAACTAGTGGTACTGAATCCATGGGCAATGAAACTTCAGCCTGTTTTTGTTTGGACATCATGGATCCTCACTGAAAGTCCTGACTGTGTATACACAGATTTGTAATTGCTGTAAGTTTCTTGCAAGTCTTTCAATACGTTTACAATCATCACTGCGTAAATTCCTAAGACGTGTGATTTGTTCTTAGGTTGTTAAACGCACTGTTACTGTTTTTTTTGCGCATGTTTTGATGCAGTGATGGCCGGCAGGAAAGTGTTGAACTAAAACAATCAGACACGGCAATGGAAAATCCACCAGGAAGATAGATGATGTTCGAAAACATTCATTTAGTTTGGGTGGGATCTCATATTATATACAATGTGGGGCCCCCAAGATAGCTAACTTGGTTTATAACTCCAATAACTATGGTTTATGGTACTTATAGCTATAGTTACTGGGGCTTATAAACAAACTTACAACTGGGGGGCCTCACATTGTATATATATATATATATAAATGGATAAACATATTCCATATAATCTCCATTTTCCTAGCATGTCCCTAGCATTTTGGGGGTGTTTGGGGATTTCCAGCCATGTTTGGTGTTTACCCAGCCTTTCAAGCTGCCCTTCGGAAGGCCAGCGACGCTGCGAGGAGATCCTGTCCGAGAACTTGACGTCACTTGGAGGCATCACGTGGACTGTTTGGTGAATGTTATTATGATGGTTGTTTTCATGGGAAAATATAGGAAAAACCACAATTCATGGGAGGTTTTTTTTGCACGGATTTCACCAAGGATCTTCGATGAAGATGATTTGGCTATATAACTGGCTTATTTTCCCAATGGGACATCCACTACTTGGGGAATCTCTATGTTTTTGGGGCAATCTATACAATGTGAGGCCCCCCAGTGATGTTTCTTGGTTTATAAGCCCCAGTAACTATAGTTTTTTGCGTACCATAAACCATAGTTATTGGAGTTATGTTCACCAACTTGGCTATCGAACCGGGGCCTCACATTGTAGAGGATTTCCTGTTTGATGACACCGGATGGTATTCGAATCGACAACATGCCTGAACAACACCATGAATGTAAATGACATGGAAGATAGAGGAAGCCAATGGCCAGTTGCCTTCGACGTTTGGTATGAGCACACAAGGTAAACATGTTCTACTGTACACGTCGAGAAAACAAAACGGCTTTGAGTGAAGACACAGGGACAGGTACAGCAGGTTGTATATTTGTCTACAGTTATGGCCCTTTACCAGTTATAAGATGTTATAAGTCAGTTCTAGCCTTGATTTAGGGAATTATCACATCTGTAACCATTTACAACTGGTAAAGGGCCTTAACTGTAGTCTGCAATGTGGATGCGAGGTTTTACGCTTGTGCACGGAGTCCGCAACTTTGTTCTTCGTTCATTTGCCCTGCCTTTGCTTTGTTGAAATCTTCTGGCACCGTGGTTGCTTGGGGCAATCCAGATTCCTGGCTGCATTTGACCGGTATGATTTTCGATAAATTGGTCTGTTGGGATGGGTTGGAGTATGTTGGAGCCTTGGCCAGATTTAGTCCTCAAGAAATCACATGGTTATTCAACCCTCAGAGCCTCATTCACAAAAACATATATAAACATTTTATTTGTGCTTTCTATTTCAAAGAACCATGGATGCCCAAACTCACTGATCGGAATCGGGATGATCATGGTGATCCATTGGACAATTTGAAGACAAAGCGCCATTTTGAGAAAAGGCAAAGAGTTGATGATAAGGGGTGTTTCCGTGGCATGTAAACCATCATATACCATCATTTATCAAGTTTTTAAGCATCAAACATCTGGCAATACATTGGATACTCCAGGAACTGATGAATCTTGGTTGGTCATCTGCAACATATTAGGCTTCGATCCGTGGCGATCACAATCCATTCTTCGAATTCTGAGGAGCGCGGCGGGGATGCCACGAAGGTGCAGAGTCAGCTGTATGAGTCTTGGATGTTTTGGATGTCTTGGCAGCAGCACATGGCATTTTTTGAAGTTCTTTGATGACTGGGTGAACTCTAAGCTTTGTGATAGGTGACTGGACGGCTAGTTTTTTTTTGCTATAAATATCTATAAATGGAACATCACCAGCCAGTATACCGAGCCACTTTGATGGGAAAACCAACTACAGTATACTGTCATGGGGAAATTGCATTGACACCGCATGTGTACCCCATGCAGCAAGCCATAGCAATCCCAACACTGGTTTTGGTATGGTCTCAAAACCCTCGAATGGTCGATTTGGGTAAATATATGTAAATATATGGTATTGTTTGTAGTCTTGGCTTTACCGAATTAAACCAATTACCACGATATGAACTAGACCTTGAACAGTTTGGCTGCAAACTGCTGATACCGTTTGCACCAAAATTGATGTGTACAAAAATCTGTCCTTTTGTTGGAAAAAATGGGGTCGTTTTACAAATTCTGGTCATCCAATTCCGACTTTTGAAGAACTTCAGCCACTGCTACTTCGTGGATGAAATCCCAAGTATTTCTCGAGAAATTCCAGGGCGAAAGCACGAGCAGTTTCACTGTGAAATTCACATATATGTACATAATTAGTTGAATGGGACATACACTTCTGGTACATAACATTTCTCAGGCGTAGCAGGACTAGGAAACTTAAAGGTCATGCTTTTACCCACTGCTTGACCCGTGGTTTCACATAGTTCAATATGTTACATTTGGCTCAAGTAAAACAGTCCGGTGTCTTGGTTTGCGCGGGTACCGGGTGAGTTTTGCATTCAAATAACTGGTTATCAGCCGTACCTGCTCACCCGAGCGGGTACGGCCGTGGTCCTTACATATTTGGTTTTATCTTTTGGGTATCTTTGACTTGTTGGGCTTGAGCCACCCACCTGCTTAGAGTATCCATTCCCCGTCTTTGGGCATCTTTCCAACCAACAAATCGCGTTGAACAGGTTGGATCGTGCTCGAAGCGTCTGCCCATCTTGGATTTAGAGCCTTGGTGAGCAAGCAGTGTGTTCGCTTCCTGCGACCGCTGTGTTGACCAATAAGTGCAGCAAGAGACTTTGGGGTTGCTAGTAGCTTGGTCTAAGCCTCGCTCGTAATCTTCCAAGTTCGTTTTCGTATTCACATTCTTAAGACTCATTAACCTGTGGTGTTCGCACCTGCGACCCACAAGCCGTACTTCCATATCGAATACTGGACGCTGATCGCTTTAGGCGACGCGCTCCCTGAAAATTGGAACAACAAGACCAACTGTGACCCTAAAGAAAGGGAGAAAAGAAAGACCTTGACACGCAGACGTTGGCCCAAACAGGTGCTGTTTGTTTAGTGTCTTTGTTGCTGTGCCCCGTTGTATGAGTGAGATACTCCCTCGGCCAACTCGTGGTGGAAAGACCGGATTGAGAGAACTCAGACGCTGGTATCTCTTTCCCCTCACTCAAGCACACCACGCGCTTGGACAAAAGTCGCAGTTGACGTCAAGCGAGGCTGACCTGTTTCATCAGTTACATCGGGTCATCAAGTTTGCAGCAACATTGGGGAAGCGAATTGCGGATTATCAAGACTCAGAAGACTTCGCACGCGACGCGGGGTTGAGTGTGGAACACCTTGAACTCGTGTTTCGCCCTGGTTCGAGAGCAAGCGCTGCACCAGCTGCAGCGTTAGCCACAGGGCCGACACCGCCCAACCATCCGCCGCCAAGTAGGTCAAGATCACCCCGGCCTTCCTCATCGACTCGTCGGCAGCAAAGAGTTGGAGGGGCAACGCTGATTCAAGCAAGTGGTCCTAGGGAAGCAGCAGACGATCTGCTTCAAGCTTTTGGCATCGAGGGTGGACATTCCAAACAGATTGCCTTAGCGCTTCTAGACTTCCACGGGGTCATTGATCTTGATTGGGAAGAATCGTGCTCCATTGTTCGCACTTTGTCCCGAGAAGGCGCTTACATCGGGTGTTTATCTTTTTGCCGAGATCCAGACACCATTGAACACGTGCGAAGTTGCGTTGTTCAGCTTGCTCAGGAGACCAGAGTGACAATCCCAATTGTCATCACGCCCAGGAGGGTGATCAGAGAGTGCAAAACCCCAGCTGACTGGTGCAAATCGGAGTTCCTAGAACAACTCCCTGTTGGCGAAAAGTTCTGGGTGTGCTTCATCGACGACAAGTGGGGCATCATCAGCGACTGCAGAAGGGTCTTGGCAGGTTCGCAATTCGTGAGATTGATCCACTGCAATCAAGGGCTGAGACGCGCGATTGAGCAGTGGGAGGGTCGAGTAAAAGGGTCACACCAGTTGGTTATTGGGAGTGAGTACACTCTTCGGATTATTCCATAAAACAAAAAAAAAAGAGGTTACATTCATCTTTTACTTTGTGTTCTCCCCATTCATTGAGTCGATCGAACCTTAGTATTTGATTAATTGTTGCAAACCCACCAAGACAGATTGCGATTCCAATCTTCTCATTTTTTTTGTGTTGTGTTCTCCTGCGAGGGATTTGGCATAACCCCCGTTTTTCAGTTGACAGAACCTTCACATCTCCTGTGCTCGCATCCTGCGACCGGGATTGCACAACAAAAAGGGCTCCAATTTTGGGGCGAGATTTGGGACGAAAACCAGATCAAATTTTCAATGTCGACTGGGTTTTCTCCACCTGAATCAAGTTCACTTTCCATATCATCTAGTTCACAGATGGTTTCCTCCACAGAACAGCCGATGGGGGAACGAGCTGCTGCCATGACAACTGTGGTTGAACACCAAGGGAATGCCAGCAGAAGTCACTCCCGACAACCATCCAGGGAATCAAGCAGGAGTTCTTCAGAAAGAAAAGGGGTTAAGAAATCCAATATCAATAGGAAAGGCAAACCCAAAGTTTTGACTGTATCAACCCAGAGCGCACATCCTGCGTCACCCAATGTAGGTGTTTTTGCAACTGCACCGGGTTTAGACAGTGCCTGTGCTGGTTTTCAACCTGGTTTTCATGACGATGACGAGTTCATGAACCCTCATGGTAGTTTACCTGCACAAGGTCACATAGATCAGAGATCCATTCAACAACACCATCATGTTGATCAGACCTTTGTAGATCAAAGATCGGTCCATCAGCATGTGCACATTGAGGATCAGCAGTCTCGACGGGAAGCAGACGAAGCCAGGGCAACAGCCCTCAACATCCAGGCGCAGGCTCAAAGGGCCGTGTTGGAGGCGGAGCATGTTGCAAAAGGGTTAGCTTTTCAGGCAAATGTGGAGGCGAACAGGGTAGTGGAGTCAGCAACACGACAAGTGAATCAAATCATTGAAACAGCGTCATCTGAGAATGAAGAGTTGAGACAACAAAACATGCATCAACATCAAATCATTCAGACAGCGTCGGCCGAACATCAACGACAACAACATCAAATCAACTTGCAACAACAGATGATTCAAGCCTTGCAGGATCAGTTGATGCAACAGCAGAGGCAGATTGAACATTTGTTGACTGAGAGCCGAAATAGCGCGGATTTTGTTCATGATGTTCCACCCCCAGTTCATCCGTCACCAGTCCATGGAAGCCCAACATCCACATCAGGTAGGCCACCCAGGATACCAACGCCAAAGGCACCGTCCGAGGCCTCTAGTGCGACAGCAGAGCTTCAGGCTCACATGACAGATGCTGTCAAGGCATTGGGGCAGCAGATTGGGGAGTCTATGAAGTCCATGCAGGACCAGATCAACCAATTGGCTGGTTCTCGCATGTCACAACCATCACCTCCCAATAATTTCGGTTTTCATGAGGGTTCCCACCAGGCGTTCGCCTCACGCGACCCTGGAGATGGAGGGGACGATGACGATGATGATGGTAGTGATGATCCTGATGCGGATGAGTCATGGCATGGTCAGGCACAGCCTTTGATTGTTGCAAGACAGGGGATCCAAAACGGGGGCGAAGGAGGACCACCAGGGGATGATCCACCAAGAGGGAATGGTAACCCATATGGTGATTTTATGCCGGGTGGTGCTTTCATTGGGGATGAGGACAACGTCTATAGGGGAAAGGATTTGTCAAACCTGTCAGTGCCGAGTCTTCCAAGGGATGCTTCAGCCTTTCGGGGTTGTAGGAACTCGCTGATAGCAAAGCTGTCATCCATCGACAGGACGGGCCTGGGAGTCATCATGAGATGGGCTCAGACGGCCTTTGAACCTTCGAATGAACAAATCCTTTTTCACCTTGAGAACTTTTCTGATGGCTTGCCTCGTTTGGATGCATGGCTGGCTGGGCAACTCAGTGAACCAAAGCACATGTCAGGGAACATTGGCATGAGGTTTCAGGGCTATCTTGAAAGAGCCCAGCTCCAGGCCGTGCCATTGAAGGGTCGCAGAATGTTGCATGAGGTTTCGAAAGCTTTTGCCTTGGATCGCATGAGGGGTTCACAGCTGACACAGCAGGCTCTTCTTGAGCTCCCGTTGGATTCTTTTGCACAGTCTGATCTGCGTCTCTTCTATGATCGTGTAGAGTTCATTCTCAACAGCATCCAGCCAAACATGCAGCCATCAGAGCAAACCAAGTATATTTTCTTGTTCGAAAGATTGAAGAAATGCAACGGCATGAGAAGACACATTGATCGTATTAGGGACAGTGGTGTCAATTCTCAGAAGCGTTCTTTTGGTTGGCTTTGGAACCGTTTTGGTGAATACCTTGATGAGTTGAAAGAAGACACCAACCAAGAGTCTGTCAAGAAGTCGCTGACCACAACGGCAAAGCCAAGCAATCCAAAGGATGGCAGTGGTCGGGCTTCTGCACTTCCATCATCTCCGGCAAAGCCGGATCCTTCTGCGAAAGCAGCCGTGGCACCGCCTGTGAAGTCGTCACCTAAGCCGCCTCCGCCAAAGAGCTCAAAGGGTAAAGGTGGGGATGCCAAAGGTAAAGGTAAAGGTGATAGCAAAGCCAAAGGCAAAGATGGGAAAGGTCAGGGGGGTCCAAAGGATTCCAAGCCCAAGAGCAAAGCTCCATGTATCTTTTTCCCGCAGGGGACATGCAATAGGGGTGACTCGTGTCCATTTTCTCACGATGTGATCGATGGGGAACAGGCACCAAAGGGCAAGGCCCAAACAAAGGCCACTGCAGCACCAAAGGCCAAGACTGCAGCAGCTGTTGCTTTTGCATCACTTCCTTCTGCATCCGCCTCATCTGAGTCGATTATGACTGCAGTCGTGCGCGCGTGCACAGCGCCACTGCGGTATTTCGCTCACATCTTTGCATGCGTAGTGCCAGTGTTGCATTCCAGTGTGGCGCACACCCAGATTTCAAAGAACACAGCATCGTCGTCGTTTTGTGTTGATTGGATTGCGGACTCAGGTGCCGGTAGGAGTTTGGGAAGTGTTTCGTCACTCGAGGCAGGTGGGATTCCCAGTGGGTTGATCAAAGACAACGCCACCACCACGGAGTTTCCCATTGATTTCGCCACAGGTGGAGGTGCAAGAAGAGGGGACCAGACCATTGGATATGAGGGTGATGTATTTGGTCATACCAATGCATATCTTCTTCCAAAGGGTTGTCCATTGGTTCGCAGTCTCGGGGAAATAGTCAACCAACAAAATCGACCATTTATTTGGCTGCCTGGTGAACTGCCATTCTTTGTGAATAGCGTTGATCTTCTTCAGATAGCATGTTCCCATGAGGACCGCATAGTGGCTCACCGTGTTGAAGAAAATGTGCCAATTTTCCGGGAAAACATCAAGATTGTTCCTGGGATGCCGGGCGAAGCCAAAGGCTCCAAAACGGACACGCCCGACTCAGCAGTTTCAATGCTCGAGCCGGATGAGGGCTCCAAAATTGGGGCGAAAGAGGGCTCCAAAATTGGGGCGCCGGCATCAGATGCAGACTCTGAAGGCGGGGTAGAGTGGATCACAGCTGAGATAAAGCGTGCACGATCTATTGAGCATCGGTTGGCCCATTTTCCAAAGAGCAGTCAATGTTTGGATTGTAAAATAGCTAAGTGCTACAAGAAACGTGTTTCCAAGAAACGAGAGTACGAACTTCTTGATCGGGGCCTTGATCCTGTGAAAGCTTTCGGGGAAAGGATTGCTGTAGACTTTATTGTTGTTAGTAAGACTGCTGAATCCAAAACTGATCACTATGTTCTCATGATTCGCGATGAATGGTCAGGTTTTCTCCAGGGCATTCCCATGTTTTCACGTGATGGGGATCTCATCGTTTCTCACATCAAGAAGTTTCTTGGACCGCGTGTTTCAGCCAACACTCTTGTTTGTAAAGCAGATGCAGCCAAAGAGTTTCAGTATGCAGCCGAACAGCTTGGAGCATACTATGAGCCAACACTCGAGAGGTATTGGCCGCATAACTCACGGCTAGAACGGGACATTCGAACTTTTCAGGAGTCAGTGAGAGCAACTCACTTGTCTTCTGGCTTTGCTGCGTATCCATCCTTGTGGCCAATCACCGTGCAATACTGCACAGTCTCGCTTGCATTAGGATGGAATCAGCCCGATGTTGAACCATCCGAAGGGGAAAGACACTTGACACGCCTTGAGGCAGCTTCAGGTCAAAGATTTGATGGGCCACATTGGTTGTTGGGTCAGTTGGTTTATTACAGGGTCAGTGATCGCACAAAGCTCCACAAGTTTTCTGGTTCTTGTGTTCCGGGGATCTTTGCAGGATGGCGTCTTGAGAATGGATGTCGTTACAGGGGGGTTGTGTTGATTTTGGATTATGAGAAAGTTCGCACTCAGGCCAAAGGTTTTGAAAATCTGATTGCGGTACCACAAGAAGAGGTAGTCTTTGATGATCATCTAACTTTACCACTGAAAGTTGCTCACAGAGAATCGCTCACTAAGTTCAACACAGAAGATCCATCAAAGATTCCACCCATCAGCATTCCCTTCAGTGATGAACCCATCGAGCTTCCAGCCAAGACCCGTGCCGAGTACATCACATTGGATCGTCTCATCAAGTACGGTGGCACTGATGACTGCAGAGGTTGTGAGATGCTCACCTCGAGACATTCCAAGGCATGTAGGGATAGGTTCAATCGCCTCATCCGTGCAGACAAGCCAGTGCCGGTTGAGGCAAAGCCTCGGCCTGTATCTGCAGATGATATTCGCGATGGTCAAGGGTCTGGGTCGCCAACGTTCGCTTTACGCGACTTGGCAGAACCCGGGCTTGAAGATGACCTTGTTCCTGAATGTCCGCCGCCAGATGCTGACGAAGCAGCACCGTCGCCAGGGTACGAGCCTAGCATCTTGGCAGATGATGAGGCCCCACCAATCGAAGGTATGATTGCCGCTTCGCAATCACACGAGGTGTGGGGAGGCCTATCCCGAATCAGACGCCTTTCAACTGACCTCCCTGGGGTTGGGGTGTTGTATGAATATGCTTGCAGTGGGGACTCATTGATTGGGGAAATAATACCACAATACGATATCAAAGTTGTTCGGTTGAGCAAGGATGTCATAGACCTTAGCAATTTTCAACATGTTCTTCAGCTTGTCGAGCAGTTGAAGTCCCATCATGGCGCAGACATTTGGATTTCACTTCCTTGCGACCCGTGGTCCAACCTGCAAGAACTCAACATTCACCGCCTTGGGGAATCCTTTCTGAATGATCTCACCCAAAAACAGGAGGACTCCTCATACATGGTGGATTTAGCTTTACAGGTTGGGGAATATGTGATCACTCACAATGGTCGCTTTGTCTGGGAATGGCCGACCTACTGCAAAGGATGGCGACTTCCAAACCTCGTCGAATTTTGCAGGCGGCACCAGCTCATGATGGTGCAGTTTCATGGGTGTATGCTCCAGCTGAAGGGCAAACGAAACAAGTTATTGAAGAAACCATGGATGTTGGCCACCAATGATCGTAGAATCGTTGAGTTGTTTGCGGAAATGCAGTGCAACCACACAGCAGAGCAACATGAGCCATGTGAGGGAGGCAATGCTGCTAAAACCGCATTTTACACCATCCCATTTGTGAACCTTGTTGCCGAAGCCTTATTTCCTAAGCAGTTCTATTCGTCACACATCCCAGCTCTAGGTTGTCAGCCAGCCCAAGAACAGGATCACTGTGATGAGCTTGGAACTGATGTACAGGCATTTGGTTTAGTGACCAAGGCACTCAATCGTAGCCAGTGGAGCACAGATCCACGTGCTTTGGCAGCCATCGAGAAAGAGTGCCAAGGACTACGCTCGAACGAGACATGGGATGATTCGACAGTTTGTGATCTTGATCAGTTGATATTCCAATCAAAAACCTTAGGTCAGAATGTTCGTATTGCTGAACTTTTGGTTTTGTGCGGTATCAAGCACGCTGAACTTGATGAATCCAAACATAAATATAAGGGAAGAATTGTATACAGGGGTGACAAAGTGTTTACACAAAATGGGGACATCGTTCTCTTCACTGAAGTGTCCACATCACCAACTACACTGATAGCCCTGAATGTTTGCCTGTGGTGGGGCGCCCTTGAAGGGCATGCTACATCAACTGCAGACGCAGTGCAAGCATTCTTGCAGAGCTACCTTCCTGAAGATGAGCTCACGTTCGTTATTTTGCCACGACAATTGTGGCTGAGCCAGTGGAAATCCAAATTCAATGGCAAAGTTGCCGTGAGGCTTCGAAAGTCCTTATACGGACATCCGCAGGCTGGCCGCCTATGGCAAGAGTTTTTGGAGACCCGGATCTCCAGAATTGGAGCTCAACAAATCCAGGGGTTCCCTAGCAACTTTCTGTTTAACCTTGATGGCCACAGAATGCTTCTCAACATTTATGTCGATGACCTGACACTATCAGGAGCTTCGCATCTGCATACCAAGTTTTGGCAGCGGTTTTCTGAACTCATCAAGATCGAGGATCCGCAAACCTTGCTTCCAAACAATGCAGTGCTCATTTTGGGTCGTTTGCATGAACTTGAAACCCCACAAACCATAGTTATGTCCATGGTTGGATATGCTGATCAATTCGTGCAGTTATATCTCGAAATCACTGGTGTTGATCCGAAATCATTGCGTAAGGTTGCCACTCCTCACATCAATGATAGCACGCTAGCTGACGCTTTGTACGAACAACCAGGATCCATGAAACCACATGCATCAAAGGTGCTGATGAAGGGTCTCTGGTTGGCAAGACTTTGTCGACCAGACATTAGTTTTTCAGTAGGCAGGCTGGCGAGCAGGATCACAGTATGGAGCCGAGCAGAAGACGTTCATCTCCACCGCCTTGTGGCATACGTGCACTGGACTAGGGAGTATAAAATGATATGTCAAGCTGGCACACTTAGTGACACAGAGCTACATGTATATGCAGATGCTGACCTCGCATCATGCGTGCATACTGCGCGATCAACGTCCGGCATGATGATTTTTCTCTCTTCTGGAGCTTCGCGTTGGCCGATCGCATGGAACTCGCGACGCCAAACGTCAGTCGCTCGTTCGACAACAGAGGCAGAGATAATTTCAATGGCTGGAGCAGTGTTTTCCGAAGGACAGCCTTTGCTTGATTTGCTCGGGCAGCTCCTTGGTCGTCAAATCACAATGCGACTCAAAGAGGACAACGCTGCAACCTTGTCCATCCTACACTCAGGGTATTCGGTTAAGTTACGACATGCATCACGCACTCATCGCATTGATTTGGCTAGCCTTGCCGAGCTCATCAATGAGCGACACATGCAGCCAGAACATGTGAACTCTGAAGACCAATCAGCAGATGCACTAACAAAGGTAATTCAACCGATGCTTTGGGATCGACTACTTCAACTACTGAGTGTCCGACAATCTACACCTTAGACTTGTCAGGGTGTTGTCCGCTCGCCACTCAAAATGAGGGGGGAGTTGAATGGGACATACACTTCTGGTACATAACATTTCTCAGGCGTAGCAGGACTAGGAAACTTAAAGGTCATGCTTTTACCCACTGCTTGACCCGTGGTTTCACATAGTTCAATATGTTACATTTGGCTCAAGTAAAACAGTCCGGTGTCTTGGTTTGCGCGGGTACCGGGTGAGTTTTGCATTCAAATAACTTAATTAAGACATAATTACATACAATGTGGCCCCCCCAGTTATAAGTTGGTTTTTAAGCCCCAGTAACTATAGTTATAAGTACCATAAACCATAGTTATTGGAGTTATAAACCAACTTAGCTATCTTGGGGGCCTCACATTGTAGAGATATCATGTTGTAAATGCGCATATCCTTCTTTCTGTCATGCTAATTTCATACATATGTTTTCCACATTTGTTTGTTTGTCCGGCTGATCTCAGGACATCCAGCAAATCAGTTGCAGTTCCGGCGCCTTCTGCGCGCTCCGTGGTGATGGTCATGTGGCACCCTGGTGGACATTGCGCACCGGGATTTACCCTCCGGTAATCAAACATGGCAATGGAAAATACACTGGAAATGGTGGGTTGGAACCATGGAATTTTATGACTTTCCATATATATATATATATATCCATATATTGGGAATGTCATCATCCCAACTGACTTTCACTCCATCATTTTTCAGAGGGGTAGGTCAACCACCAACCAGACGATTTAGTTCGGTGACGTTCCTATTGAAACCCCCATTTCCAGTGGATTTCCAGCCACGGAAATGACGACACCGGAGGGTGATTCCTAAGATGGCGATTTTTGATGGAAACATACAATGTGGGGCCCCCAAGATAGTTACCTTGGTTTATAACTCCAATAACTATGGTTTATGGTACGCAAATAACTATAGTTACTGGGGCTTATAAACCAACGTTCACATCACTGGGGGGCCACACATGGTAGTGGGTGTAGTGGTGATTTACAGTACCCAAAAGACATGTAACGGTTTTCTCCGTGGCCCAACACGGTCCAGGTATGGAGCACGTTTCTGGTGATTTTTTGTTTTTGTTGATCATACATATTGATCAGTAAACATTCCAGGGTAAAAAACACATATCCCATAGTTGTTCCTCTCATAACACATCATCAACGGTATACCCATGTCTCAGATTCTTCCCGGCCAGGGTGCTGCCAAATCTTTAGTCTGATCGCTGCACTCAAATCCCAAATTGTTGATTAACAATATTGCGTTTTCCAAGCTCAAGACAAGGCTCCAAGGGGTTAATTAACATCCAGTCGTTGAAGCTATCACATGGTATCATTTCCTATAGAAGGTGGTGCCCTGAAAAATTGCAAGCAGCGCATCGCATGATTTTCCATGAGCCCACGAAGGCTACTTAAAGGCCAATTCAGCGTAGCCTGGCACCTAAGAACCAAAAACCATCAAGATCATCCATTCAGATGCCACTGGGATGGGATACATTGGGATACAGCAAATCGCGTTACGGCGAATCGTGGCAGATTTTTTCTGAAAATAAAATATCGGTAATTTGCATGAAGTTGCCATTATTTCCCAATTTTCAAGTAATATCCATAAATGATCAACTTGCCATTAAAATTTGGTGAAGCATAAATGACAGTATCCCTGTCACTTATAATAATCTCCAATTTGTATTCCCATTTCTATTGGTTAGTATATTTCCCTCTATTCTCTCTATGTAACTTGCCATTATTTCCCTACATCCCTGTGTTATCCCTTTGCATAGCGGCCTCTTTTCCCATGGTCCCATGACACGGTGGTTTCGCTGGCAGGTCACCTGGGGCGCGGCTGACTTGGGCGGACGGATACCGCGGCTGGTGCGAGAGAAGCTGCTGGGGGTGAAGGAGGTGGGATGACTCCGACCCTCTGGCAATCAAATGTAGCAATGGACAATCAGGCATACCCGGCCTGGTAAACGTTTACATAGCGAACTGGAAAATCACCATTGTTCATAGGTAAATCAACTATAAATGAGCCATATTCAATAGCTGCGTTAAATTACCAGAGGGTGCAATATATATATATATATGTATATATATATCTGGGCAAATTATAGCGACCTCACTGTTCTCCCTCACTGGAATCATGGTTAATAAGGGGAATCATCCCCAAATGGCCGAACTATTCAGGTAAGTGAAATATTATAATTTTCCCATATATATATATATATGTATGGGGGATTCCTAAAATGGAGGTACCCCAAAATTGATGGTTTCTAGTGGAAAATATTGTCAACATGGATGATTGGGGGTTGCCCCTATTTTAGGAAACCTCCATATAGATGATTTAACATTAAACCCTCCATTTATATGTATACCGATAACGGAGGGAACTATATGATAAATATTGATAAATGGAAGAACTAGATGCTAAATTGGATAAGCCAACTTTAGGGAATCATATCATAAATCTCAGACTCAAATCATACTATACATCCTAATGAGGATATGACTGATATGACGGAGATATATTGGATAAACAATGGAACTGGGAATATCTTGTTTTTTGTGGAATACACTATTTCAAACGAATAGACACTACAGAGTTAATAAGGGAAATAACGGTGTGACAGTACTCGGCCTCCACGACTCTTGAGAGTGATCGATTGCGAATATATATATATATATGTACTTGAAAATATTACGTCAAAATATCAACATATCGTTTGAATATGTATACACATATACTGGTTGGTGGTTTCAACTATTTTTTGTTTTCCATAATATATGAGATAATCCTTCCCATTGACTTTCATATTTTTCAAGATGGTTGAAACCACCAACCAGCATATATTTCTTATATATATATACTGCAGGAAACCCAATAATGAAACATACCATTTGGGGATAGCTCATAGCACCCACACACAACATGGTGATTTTCGGGAAATTGTGTTTACCACATTAATCACCAGTATTAATCATCATACGACATCATTAATCATGTACCATTGATTTTCCATAAACCTTGGCGCAAAGATGAATAATTCCCTATCTGAATCCAAGAAATGTGAGTATTACATACGAATACCCAACTATTAACCACTAATAACCACTGCCAACCATTTTTAACTATAAAATTAACAACCAACAATCACCCCAAAATAATTTCAAAGCCTATTATTGCCATATGTGCGTGAATGTCCATCCATTTACCAACTAGTTTGATGTTTGCCAATGTGCTAAGGTTTTGACCCATAACCATGCGAGTTGTTTTTTGATCACCATCATAAATCAACATTATCCACTATTAACCATTATATAACCATTGATTAAGTATTAACCATTACCAGCCATTATTAACCACAAAAAATCATCCGTATCATCCCAATCATCCCAATCATCCCAATTAACCATTATTAACATTTAATGACCCTTACTAACCATCATTAACAATTACAAACCATTACTAACCATTATTAACAATTAACAATTAGGATGTTGTAACATTAGGATGTTCTTTTTCCCATGCGCTAGGTGCAGGCGTCGCAAGGCGCTTTCGCAGCATTGCTGCACGACGGCTCCGTGGTCACCTGGGGCGACGTGGATTACGGTGGCGAGTCGCAGGTCTACAAGGCGTGCATCCAGGGTGTCAAAGTTGGAGCTATTTTAAGACTAAAAATGGTGATTTCATGGGATTTCATGGGATTTCAACAAGGAAAACATGTGATTGAACGGGATTTCAACTAGGAAAAACTGTGATTTAATGAAATTGAATGGGATTTAATTAAGAAACAATGGTGAGTTAATGGGATTTAACCAACAAAAATGGGAATGGGGTTCTGTCAAGATCGGTGTGATTTGTTGGGTCAATATTTATGAGTGTTTTTTTACAAATATGTTGAAACAATTTTGAAACAACTATATAGTTATATAATGTTGTATATTTAGATATAACTCATATATATATATATATATATATATACAGAGATTGTAAATAGAGTTAGAGCCAGCAAATCTACATTCTTGGACGTTCGTCTCAAAGTCACGCGAACGTGTGAGACCGGTGCACACGCCGACGAGTGTTGCGTGAGCGTGCGGACCCGTTGCACCAAACGCACGAAGCGACTTGACCTTGGTAAGACGCTGGGACCACGGGGCCGCAACGCCTGACCGCAGGATAGCATCAAAAGCCAGAAAATCTACAGAGATGTAGCGTAAATATGATTTTTTTTGGGGTAAATATGCATAATATGGGACTAGGATGTCAAAAATAGACATTGTGCGTAGTACATGGTGGCGCCCCCAGTTGTAAGTTGGTTCATGAATTTGTTTATATATACATATATCTAATAACAACCCCTAGTTTATTTACCTTACAAACCAATTTGGTTAATTGAACTTTAACTGGCGTGATCCCATCGATAGTGGGAATACAACCAAGTGGAAATGTGATCATTTCTTTCTTTTTTTTGCAAATGGTTCGTTGTTTGGGTATAGAATATATACAAATCTACCCCAGTAAGGGGCCATGAGCCCTAATTCCTGAAACAATTGCCGTGTGAAATCCCTACAAGTAGGAATACCATGATGACGATGTTGTTGGAACCATGTTGTCGTGATGGGATTAGGTTCCCTATTTGCAAGTGTGATGCCAGTAACAATGAGTTCCTAGGATGGTAAAACAAAAATATATGGTCAGATACTTTTTTTTTGCGAATTTAAGACCAAAACACTAATGTGTCCCCACCGTTGACAATTTGCGTCTTCGCACCCAAAGCAGGAGGAACTTCAAGACGTGCGTGCTCTGCGTTCCTCTTTCTCCCTGTTTGCTGCCATTTGTGGTGACGACCGACATGTTGTGACATGGGGAAATTGCAGCGTCATTGCCACTGGGCTGAGAGATGCAATGGGCACGTCTGGTTGACTTTTGAATCCAAGGACTTTTAATTAATTCAAGAAGTGTTTGGGTTTGACAACCTCTGCAGTATCCCCCTCCGGCACCAAAGCATGTCGGTGTTCAATTGGTTTATTTTGCATGTCACATGAACAATCATGACCCCTGAAAGGCCAGCAGTAGGTGTGTCGTTGTGTGTCGTGTCCATGCGCATGTGCTCACCTATTTCCAGTTTGGCCCCTTGATTAGCCTGACAAAATCTGACAAAGTTTACACCTTGGAATTACGCATGTGCGGTTTGAATTTAAGACCGCCAAATTCGGAAGGTGGAACAACACCAACTAACCATGTGATATATAGGTCACTCTGCGGCCAATACACACGTATACTGATCTGAAACTACCAAGCGGTCCGACTATAGTTGGATCATGCCACTTAGTGCCACGTAACTCCCCCCAAAAAAACAAACCAACATGAATATAGATTCAATATCAAACGACCAAGGCTTTTCAGGTGGTATTTGATAGTAGGCTTAGCAGGACCGTAGGAACAGTAGGGGGAAGGGATTATGACCACAACCCTGCTTTAAATGAATTGCAATTGCCTCACAAATCTGTAACTTGTTTTTTTATGTAAAATTATTTGTAGTTCAAAGGCACAAAACTGTGTGTATTTCCCATTGGAATGATCCTAGTCCCAAACGTTGCCCATAAATGTGGGATATAAATCGATATAATGTGCGTAAAACAATTTCATAAACCAGCCATGACTGGGAATGGTAAACTTACAAAACCTATAAAAATGCTGATGTTTTTTGGGGATGGTTTATATTCATGGCATTGTTTTACTCACATAAAAATATCAATGACATACCCTACGATTTCCGCCAAACAGATGGCCATTTTGGGATCAGACCCCCGTTCTAGGCAGGGCATCGCACCGGTTTGCATCCCAGTCTTCGAAACTTGGACTGTGGGGTCAGAGAGATGTACCTCACCGAAAAAAGGGGACATGAAACTCACCACCATGGGGATATATTTGAAAATATACATATGATATATTTATTTATATATATATATACATATAATATATATATATATATATACATATAATATATATATATATATCTCAATTATATAGATACATATATATATATATGTATAAAGGCAACTAGATGATATTTGGGTTTGAAAATCCAGAAATGATGTATAACCCCATAACCATTTCTGTGGGGAAAATGATGTCTTATCCGGGGGACACTATTTTCAGACATATGTGTCCTGAATAAACCTTGGATAGTCTGATAGTCTAGTGATGTTTAGTAAGGTTTGCTGACCAGCTCCTGGCCAGATGATCTGACAAAGTGCCATGTGGAGCCCTCAAGTTCGCTAGGTTTCTGTCATTTGAACTGACAAAGTTTCAGGTTTTTGATCGATATTCATCGTTGATGGGTCTCTGACTATAGACCAACCTATAACTGGAGAGCCCACATTGTAGATGACTGGGGCCAGAATGATGATAAACCATTGGATGCGTTTTTCCCTTGTTTCATTCGCAGTCAGGGTTTATGATGATTGGATATGTTTGGGTTATACAAACACCTACCGTAGAACATATAAAATAGTGTGCGTGATAAATCCACAACATGCCCCTATGTATATATATATCTTTATATATATTTAAGGCTTTCCAAGCCAGGGACCGAAGCCAGCTATCTAGAAACTACCAGAGTTTGATTCTAGCCTGAGAGCTCCAGTGGTCAACAAACAAACATGTTTTTGTGATAAAGCACAAACATAAAGCTGCAAACAAAAAGTTTGAGAGCCGTTACCTTCTCCAGTGCTCTACTTCGGGACAGCTCTTGTTTCGAGCAGTTACCTCTTCAGTTGGGAAGATGACCGATGTGGGAAGCCCAACTACAGGTTGCTGCCAGGGCTCTCGAAGTTGCTATTATTCACCATGAAATACATACCAAATAAGACATGCACCAACGATTTGCTGTGGCTGCTGTAAAACAATGATAATTCATAATGATAACAATCATAGTAATAATAGTAATAACAGTAATAAATAATAATAGATAATAATAATAATAATGTATAATTAACAGATGGTTGATGGTTGCACGAGCCGGTTAGGAATTTGAACCAGAGTTTTTGTCCATGCCTGAGACCCATTCCTTCCCAACCCGACCATTCAAGCAGGAGCCGCACAATTAGCCAACTTGGCAAACATGACTTCTAAAACTACAGGATTTATGGATGATTGTGGTTGATATATGTTGATATATCGAACTAGTTAACTAGTTAATTTGGCTTACAAACCAACAGTTACATTAGATTTGGGGACACAACGTTGTAATAAGTAATAATCCATTGCTATATCCTGATGAAAGGGAGTACCACTAGGTGAATGGGTTAAACCCCTTCAAAAAACGGGGATGTCTTAGGAAGGATTTTGTTCTTAGCCAAAGTACTGTGCACTTAAACAGTTTAGATCCAAGTCGCTGAGCGTCAAGATACACATCCCATTGAAACCGTCTATAAATGGAAGTTTCAATTGGAAAATCTATAAGCGTTGGATTTTCCATTGCCATGTTTGGTTCCCGGAGGGTAATGTGTATTATGTATTATCAAATTATAATGGGAGATTATTTTCTCATAAACTTTATCCTACTCATGTCATGTCCATGTCATTGTTGGCATGTGTTTTTCAGGTATATCACACCATTCCGCCCCGTGAAATTTGAGGGGTTACTATGGAGTTATAACCCATCCGTCCAGTAACTGTTCCAGCAATTAATATGGATATCCAAATACAGTAAGATTGATTGATATAATCCATTGATATAATGGAACATTATGATTGATATCCATATGTAATATCAACAAATATTACTTATTGGATATAATGGAACATATGTCAATGTGTTGATTGATTCATCAGCCATTGATATAATCCATTGAGTATTTACGCATATTGCAGCATAGCCACATTCATAAATGCAGCAATTGCACGCATTTGTGATTGACCACAAGCAACATGGGGGTGTTTTGAAGTGATCTTTCATGATTGATAATCCCATCGATATAATCCCATGAGCCACTTATTCATGCTTACTAATCCAGTGAAAAATCCCACTAACCTTTGGAGATGGTTGTTACCTTCCCTTTATTGTTGATTTAGTATGGTAGTTAACCTTTATTGATGCTTATTCCCTTTGTTGATATTCCCATTCAAACTTTCATGATGGTTATTAAATGTTATTAACCTTCATTGATAAACCACTTTCTGGTAGTAATGTGGTTAAAACTTAAAACAATGTCATAAACCACCCATTTGGGAATGGTAAACATACCACCTATAAAAATGCTGATGACTGGGGGATGGTTTATGGCATTGTTTTACTCGCATTAGTCCCTTTATTGTTTTTTTTTAAAATGATTCCTAGCTCCTGACGGCTCCGGCTGCCAGGACACGTGCGAAATCTGGTGTGGTCCGGCTACGCTTTCGCTGCCATCACTGAGGATGGTCAAGTTTCTACCTGGGGTCTCCCCACATGTTTCTGGGATCTAAGATCCGGGGAGGATGGGTGAACCTGGGGCTGTCTAAACCAGGAACATCACTGCAAGTCACCAAGAGAAAGATGGTGGTTTCAGCTGGGAAAAATGGCAAAACAATGGGAGCTAGGAGCTAAACTTCAACATGAGTTTTCACATTCGAATATTTTGGGATGAACACCCACATTTTTGCTGAAGTTCTGTGGTCGTTAAAAGTTTAAAATGGCCAAGGACCGCACAGGATCTTCACGATTCACCCAGGTTTATCCAATGTTTCGCTGGTTCGTAGTTGTTTTGTTGTTTCATATACGGTATATCAGCGTATCCTGACAAATATGTTTATCCAATGTTACGCTCATATGATATATATATACCCTTCACCAGTGGGTTTTCCCAATATTTTACCTCATCATTTTCTCATAGATCCATAGCTGATTGGTTTGAATTGACCCAAAGCATTTCGCATTTCCAAATAACTTGGGGTAGCAGTTCTCATTTTGTTTGTTGCCAAGTAGAACTTGTTTCACCTTATCATTTTCATAGAGAAACCCTGTCTTCATGGAAGATATGACTTGGTTTGAGTATCTCCTTGAGATGGCGGCGATCGAGAAGCAATTCATATCTTTTGACCACAGGGATGCATGCAATGCTTCAAGTATCCTCCCAAGTAATGCTGTTCCTGAAATCAGAGACGCTACTCCAGCGAAGCCGGAAGTACATCATTTTCAAGCTGAGATGCATCGGGTCTGAACAAAAATTAAGACTCACACAATGTGAGGCCCCCCAGTGATGTGAACGTTGGTTCATACAAATTCGCCCCAGTAACTAGTTCGTTATTTGCGTACCATGTTTACCATAGTGAAATTGGAGTTATGTGAGCCCCAACTTAGCTATCGAACGGGGGCCTCACCAGTAGCATCTGTCGACAGTTCTTTGCTCGGTGCATCACAGCACTCCGCATAGTTGGAACATGTTGGAACTCTGGTTCCAGAAAAAGGGGAATCATGAAAAAACTACCAAGTACTTTCACCATGATTGTTTGGGTATATATATGTATATATATATTTATTTATATTTATCATAATATCATCCATTTGGACGGATATATATATATACCCCATGATGGTTATTGATAAAATACCAAGTTCTACTATGGATCTAAAGGTAAATATCCATAATAGATGGTAAACATCCCATGATTTATGGGGTTTCAAGCATCCTTTTGGTGGTGCAGGATTTCTTCCATCGTAGATCCATAGCTCCAAGGTGGCGCGGATCTTCCGCCCGACGTCCAGGGCCAGCTGTACGAGGTCCGGCAGCTGGCGGCTTCGCATGCGGCCTTTGCAGCTGTCAGGAAGGATGGCCAGGTGGGTGAGTTGGGCTACCTCCAAAAAGCCACCTCAATAGGGAAAATCAATTACCATCTGGTTATTTAACATAGCCATGGTATAGATGGCCCATGGAAATAGATGGTTTACCTATTAAAAATGATGATTTTCCATGGCTATGTTAAATAACAAGATGGTAATATATATATATACTTGTTGGTGGTTTGGAACATGGCTTTTATGACTTTCCATATATTGGGCATAGTAACCCCAACTGACTTTCATATTTTTCAGAGGGGCAGGTATACCACCAACCAGATATATAGTAATTATAGAATGAACTGGGGATGGTAACTAGGGATGGTGAACATTGAATGAACTTGATATTTTTTTGATTAGATATGATTAGATATGATTAGATATGATTAGATATGATTAGATATGATTATATAGATAATTCATTATGAGGAACATATTTATGAACAGTTTATTGGGCATTGCTATGCGTTGCAAATGTATTGGGAACTATGATAACTCACCCTAGTAGTACAACTCACCTCATTAGTGCTGTAGCAGAATAAGTTGATTTTATAGCAAGTTCACCAGGTTATTTATTGAATATTATTGAATTATATTGAGGTGTATAATCAGCAAGCATCTCATGAGATTGATTTTGTTCAGGTTTTTTCAAGGATTGCTAATGGATTTTGATCTTCCATGGATTCTGATTGATTTCAATGGAGATTTGACTCGGTGAAGGGCAGTGAATGGTGGAACACAAAAACTCGGCGAGTCGATCCTTGGTGAATCTTGCGAAATGGTGGTTTGATGGTACAGCTATCTATGGATATTGCAACATATTTTTTCATAAACTATCTTATATATATATATATTGACGGACTGAAACTTAGAATGCGCACTTGGAAGCGGCACTCCACACGTGCAAAACTGAAAAATTGCATTTTACCAGCATTTCGGAACTTAGAATGCGTCCCCCCACCTAGGATGAAGCTATTCGGCAATCAACAGTTAGAATGCCTCCAAGGACATATGTTTTTTTCCAGGCAGAAACGCATATATATATCCTAGACCCTCCAAGTCACCATAAAAAAGGTAGTTTACCACATAATTTTCATAGTTTTAGCAACTTTTCAGGGTATTTGGAGGTTCTGGGTATAAGAATGTACCTGTTTGAGAATATCAGATTATTTTGTGTGCATTTTGCAGGTCTGGGTAAAGATTCCATGAAAAGTTTCAATGAACCAACGGGCAGCCCAAAGGCACTTTTACTCGCTTTCCCCATTCGATAACCTTGACAAAAGTGAGTTTCCCGTACAAAAATTGCGATTTTGGACACATACCTGAGGTAGATAGGCTTCTGGGAAAAGAGGACACACCCAGCCACTAATGGTGTTGAACAGACAGTTAGAATGTGGCTTTAGTAAAGGATCCCCATCATTGATAAATACCTTTGTTTTATCTCCTAGATGGGCCGCTAGCTGGAATGCCTGTAACTGTCACTGATTGGAAAAGATGTTTATATGTTTTTTTTTAAACGGCAAAACTGGAAAATTGCATTTTACCAGCATTTCAGAACCTAGAATGCCTCCCCCCCACCTAGGATGAAGCTATTCGGCAATCAACAGTTAGAATGCCTCCAAGGGTATATTTTTTTCCAGGCAGAAACGCATATATATCCTAGACCCTCCAAGTCACCATAAAAAAGGTAGTTTACCACATAATTTTCATAGTTTTAGCAATTTTCAGGGTATTTGGAGGTTCTGGGTATATGAATGTACCTGTTTGAGAATATCACATTATTTTTTGTGCACTTTGCAGGTCTGGGTACTTTTACTCGCTTTCCCCATTCGATAACCTTGACAAAAGTGAGTTTCCCGTACAAAAATTGCGATTTTGGACACATACCTGAGGTAGATAGGCTTCTGGGAAAAGAGGACACACCCAGCCACTAATGGTGTTGAACAACAGTGAGAATGTGGCTTTAGTAAAGGATCCCCATCATTGATAAATACCTTTGTTTTATCTCCTAGATGGGCCGCTAGCTGGAATGCCTGTAACTGTCACTGATTGGGAAAGATATTTATATGTTTTTTTTTTAAACGGCAAAACTGGAAAATTGCATTTTACCAGCATTTCAGAACCTAGAATGCCTTTTTTCACCTAGGATGAAGCTATTCGGCAATCAACAGTTGGAATGTCTCCAAGGGTATATTTTTTCCAGGCAGAAACAAATATATATCCTAGACCCTCCAAGTCACCATAAAAAAGGTAGTTTACCACATAATTTTCATAGTTTTAGCAACTTTTCAGGGTATTTGGAGGTTCGGGATATAAGAATGTACCTGTTTATCAGATTATTTTGTGTGCATTTTGCAGGTCTGGGTAAAGATTCCATGGAAAGTTTCAATGAACCAACAGGCAGCCCAAAGGCACTTTTACTCGCTTTCCCCATTCGATAACCTTGACAAAAGTGAGTTTCCCGTACAAAAATTGCGATTTTGGACACATACCTGAGGTAGATAGGCTTCTGGGAAAAGAGGACACACCCAGCCACTAATGGTGTTGAACAGACAGTGAGAATGTGGCTTTAGTAAAGGATCCCCATCATTGATAAATACCTTTGTTTTATCTCCTAGATGGGCCGCTAGCTGGAATGCCTGTAACTGTCACTGATTGGGAAAGATATTTATATGTTTTTTTAAACGGCAAAACTGGAAAATTGCATTTTACCAGCATTTCAGAACCTAGAATGCCTTTTTTCACCTAGGATGAAGCTATTCGGCAATCAACAGTTGGAATGTCTCCAAGGGTATATTTTTTCCAGGCAGAAACAAATATATATCCTAGACCCTCCAAGTCACCATAAAAAAGGTAGTTTACCACAACATATACATACATACATGTGGATAGATTTTTCGGGCATTATTATACGAACCCACGCATTCCATTGAAAATAAAGTAGTTTTTTTTGGAGACATAGTTGGTGTTGCAGACAGTTAGAATGTGGGAGGCCATGTGTTCCTTCAAAACAGTGGTCATTTTTGGGAAACACACGTGGTTTTGTAGACGATTAGAATGTGGGAGGTATAGGGCAGGGGTACCCCACAACCCAATCGTACCCTCATTTTTTGGGGAAACATCTCTGGTGGATATATAGATCTTGGCGACAACACGAAACCAACATCGAATATAAATAGGTTTACAAGCAGTTAGAATGTGGGAGGTAGGAATGCCTAAAACCCATGAGTTTCTTCAAAACATTGATTGTTGGGAAATATATATATATATATACTTGGTTGCGCAGACAATTGTACCCCACAACTCATGTGTTCCCTCAAGGTTCCCTGGTGTTTTCCTGGAAACATACATACTTGGTATGTATATAGAAAGTTTTTTTAAAAAGATGATGCAAACCCACCCATCCATGCTAGAATATGCTAGTGCCGGACCATGTACCTTGCACCCAATGAGGTTCCCTAGGCCACATTTTTTTAAGCTACCTATCTATATATTTATTTTTTTAAATATATGTACAGTATATATACACACACCGACAGACTGAAACTTCGAATGCTACGCTCCTTTCCTGAGAGTAGTTTACAGACAGTTAGAATGCTCCATGATGCCCCATCCGTCATTTCAGTATATCTTTATCTATCTTTATCTAAACACTTTGGGTCAGCATTCTATCTGTCTGGTCGCCGCCCGGGGCTGCGCTGCATTCTAAGTTTACGAAAAAGGGAAATTTGGAAAAATGGCGCGCATTCTAAGTTTCAGTCCGTCAATATATATATATATATATGATTGGTGGTTGGTTTGGAACATTTTTTCTCCATATATTGGAAGAATATTTCCAACTGACTAATATTTTTCAGGTGGGTTGAAACCGCCAACCAGATTATTATTAACCATCATTAACTATATAATAATAGCTATAATAATCAACCATTATTAATCATCATTAACGATTATTAACCATTATTAATAACCACCAACCAGTATAATATGTGTATTCCTATGGATCCATGGCCACCTCCTGAGAAGGTACGGCAAACCCCCCCAAATCGTCATAGCCCAAACACTTTCCAAGAAGGTACTTGGATCCATAGGATCCATAGGCTATGGTATATTACCATGTGAGGCCCCCAAGATAGCTAAGTTGGTGAACATAACTCCAATAACTATGGTTTATGGTACGCAAATAACTATAGTTACTGGGGCTTATAAACCAACATTCACATCACTGGGGGGCCTCACATTGTACCATGATAACACTACGGTGTAACTTGCCAACTATGTAATAAACCATCGGATGGCAACTTGGAGTGTTGCCACATCCACATCATGTGTGTTACACTTATAGGATTGTTGTAGCATTTCACAAACTCTTATTTTGAGTCTTTTATATCAAGATCCTTCAAGATTTAGCAATATTAACCATGCTTAGCATATCATTTGGCTTAAAAATCAACCATTCTCTCGCCATATGGAGGTTTCCTAAAATGGACCACCAAATCATCCATTTATAGATGGTTTTTCCATTATAAACATTTATAAACCATGAACTGGTTGGTGGTTGGGAACATGCTTCATTTTTCCATCTGGTTGGGAATAATAATCATCCCAACTGACTTTCACTCCATCATTTTTCGGAGGGGTAGGGCTCAACCACCAACCAGATTATTATTAACCATCATTAACCATATAATAACCATTAATATTAACCATTATTAACAGTATATTAACCACAATGGCAGGTCAACCACTGAAGCATTAAAAAGGGGTACCCCCCATGACTTCGGACAGCTAAAGCTGACCCTAACGCAGGTCATCACCTGGGGCAGTCCGGACTTCGGAGGTGACTGCAGTGAGGCCGGGAGCCGGGAGCATAAAGAAAAACCGGCCGGGTCCCAAGCGGTACAGTTATGGCCATTTATCAGTTATAAGTACTAACAAAACCCCATTTATAGAATGTATAATCCCATAGAAATAACCAGTTATAACTGGTAAATGGCCATAACTGTATCTACTCTAAGTCATTATGGAAGCACACATGACAATAGCAACCCCCCATGCTGAACAGGGAAACTTTTTATTTTTCTACCAGATGATTTTCCAGTCTACAAACGATGTTTAGACAAAAAGCCTTGGGTTATTTCACTATGAAGGTGTTGGCACAACCAATAGTAAGACCATTCCCAAGTTTGCCAGAAGTAGGTTTTCAGCCATACAATTCACAATGAGAGGTTTCCCATGGGGTTTATCTCATTGCAACTATAGCCATGGAAAATAGCCAACTTGCGGATGATTTACCGACTGAAAATGGATGGAATCTGGTGATCTACCATTGCGAAGTTGGGTCACCAGAGGGTTGTTTCTGTGTCAACCTTTGTTTGTTTAGGTTGTTTTTCTTCACACAAAACTAACTAAAAGATGTTCAGAGGCTACACAGAATAGATAAATTAATATATATATATATATTAATATATATATATGTATAGGTGCATATTACTCGATATTTGACAGCCATGTATTTGGAAGACCCGCTTTTGGTCCATTTTTCCCTGGCTTTAATTGGGTTTGCCATGGAAGGTGCAGCCTTTGTTGCGCGAAGTGCAGTATCTGGTGGCGTCCAGTCGAGCGTTCTGCGCTGTGAAAGCGGATGGGTCAGTGGTGACCTGGGGAATGGACCCATGGCTGGAGCGATGGGGTGCACACATGTGCTATCAACACATGATCTATGTTGCCATGTTCCCATTTGAATTGGGTGATGGTAAGAATTGATTCTATTTTCATAAGGAATTTAAGGAAGAATCTACAATAGGGAATATGTGTTTCTGGTTCGTGGTTTGGAACATGAATGGATAGTTTTCCCCAATAGTTGGGATGATGATCCCATCTGACGAACTCATATTTTTCAGGGGGGTAGGTCAACCACCAATTAGTGATCTGTTCCCATGAATTGGGTGGGAAGAATCTATCCATTTTCATAGGGAATTTTTAATATGTTACACTGGCCATCACCCATATGCTCCATGTATGGAATATTTACCTACATTTACCCCAAAAATGGCCCAAATGTAGGTAAATATTCCATACATGGAGCATATGGGTTATGTTTGGATGCCCATCATGAATATTAATGCAATGGATGATCATACCACACAAGGTTTTGACCATGGCACATATATCAAGGGCTTGGAGGCTCACTGGATAGACCTCGGATGGCTTGGAACTCAATGGGATCGGCTGGAAAAATGGCTATATTAGTGTTGCTACACATGCGGATATACCAACCTAACCAGTCGAAAAAAGTAACTTTCTGCAGGGTCTCAAAGATTGAACATGTTAACATAATTTCTTGAATAGGATTTAGCTTGAGACGAGGACCGGAGGGCTTTCATTGTACCCATAAACAAAGGCAAAAGTGTTGGGCAAGCTAAAATGTGGCCCATGACGTAGGTTCCAACAGAGTTTGTTTTTTAAGTTGTCTGTTTCGTGATTGTTTTACATGGTTTTCTCAATGAGAAAACATTGAGAAACCCACCACTGGGAATCTATATATGGGTATGGTATGGGTCAAAATTAGGTACCTCAATAATTGGATGGTTCATACTAAACTAAACTAACATCTGTGGTCCCCTAGGTCTTCCATTTTGACCCACATCCATATAATATTGGAATATTGGATAATTTGTGTTCATCTTTTTGGCCCCAGCAAATTCAAGTTTTCACATCTGCTGAAAGTAGCCAGGATGAAACGGGGAGCTCTGCGCACAGAGCGCCAGAGTGGGGTTCATCATGAGTTCGATGAGTTTGATGCAGCTGTAATCCCATCTTGACGAACTAGTGGTGTCCCAATAAAACATGTATAAGTTGTGTCAGTCTAAAAGCATGGACCCGTGAATTGATAAATCATGTTTCTTCCGAAGAACGGACCATACTCTGTGGGCCTGGGTGTTTTAAATTCTGACCCAAGCCCTTGAATTTGCGCTATAGGAAAGTCATGGTGGCTGCAGCAGTAGTGTCCAAAGCCAGCTACATTCGGTACAGCAAGTGGTGGCCACCAGTCGAGCTTTCGCAGCCTTGAGAACAGATGGTGACTTGACATTGAGTCTCACCGACAGTTTTTTGAATAAGAACTATATAGGTTAACTAGTCATGACTACCTTCATTCAAAATGTTCACACTGAAGCTTTCCCAGTATGATTTTCCTATCATTTAGTATGATTTACCTATCATTTAGTATGATTTTCCTACCAGAAGCTCCTTATTTCGTTGGTGGATTTTCACTTGCTAAATGGTTGATGATGAGGCGCTCCATTTCATGACTTAAGATCCAACCCCCAACGAAACGTCGAAACGATCAGATGGAGATGATTCGTTTGGGGATTTAAAAAAAAAAGTCCCCCATACCCTCTGGTTATTTAACATAGCCATGGAAAATCACTATCTTTAATAGGTAAATCAACTATAAATGGGCCATTTTCAATAGCTATGTTAGATTACCGGAGGGTACATTGGGGATTATATTCAATAATCCAAGAACGGGGAATCCCTTTCTTAACCAACCAGAAATGGAAATGGAATGATAGAGAGATTTTGAACACAGATCTTAAATTACTTTACTTCGTGTGATCCCCACCATGACATTTATACATTTTGTTACTCGCAAATCTTCTGGCATTCTATCTGACATATCTTCTGGCATATCTTCTGGCATATGTTCTAGCATTCTATCTGGCAAATCTTCTGGCATTCTATCTGGCATATCTTCTGGCATTCTATCTGGCAAATCTTCTGGCATTCTATCTGGCAAATCTTCTGGCATATATTCTGACATATCTTCTGGCATTCTATCTGGCATTCTATCTGGCATATCTTCTGGCCTTCTATCTGGCATATCTTCTGGCATTCTATCTGACATATCTTCTGGCATTCTATCTGGCATATCTTCTGGCATATATTCTGGCATATCTTCTGGCATATGTTCTAGCATATCTTCTGGCATTCTATCTGGCATATCTTCTGGCATTCTATCTGGCAAATCTTCTGGCACTTTATCTGGCATAACTTCTGGCATTCTATCTGGCATATCTTCTGGCATTCTATCTCACATTCTATCTGGCATCTCTTCTGGCATTCTATCTGGCCGTTGAGGTCCAGCGGTGCACACTGAGCTGGGCAGGTCCCAGGTTGAGGTCCAGCGGGCACACCGAGCTGGGCAGGTCCCAGGTTGATGTCCAGCGGTGCACACTGAGCTGGGAAGTTGGCAAAGAGCTTGGCGCAGAGAGTCGGCGAAGAGAGTTGGCAAAGAGCTTGGCGAAGAGTTGGCAAGGCGGAAGTGCAGGTGGAAGTTGATGCAGACATGGTCGAGGAGAAACTGGAGGAGGAGGACGAGGAGGAAGAGGACAGCTAGTCGAGGAGGAGGAGGATGACGAGGACGCGGAGGAAGAGCGCTCTGATAAAATCTAACAACGCTCACCTGATTCATTGAATTGGTGCCAACAACAGCATTATCAGCATTTCCATTGATTTGTTCTCATAATGTTTCATGGGTTTGTTTGAGCAATGTGCTCGAACATGTTTTATTCATGTTTGTTCTCTTTACCCCTAAAACACTATAATTGTGATTGTCCTCAAACATATTTATATATTTGGCATACTGTAAATTCCATTCAAAACACATCTTTTTGAAGATACCATAGCAGGAATGCTATGAGAAGATACGACATATCTACATCCTCAACACATGTGTTCATTATCATTGTTATCATATTCGTCAGCAATGCCAGCAAAGATGTTTGTGATAGTCATACCGAGAAACACATAGACCCATATACTCCATAAACATTGTATAGTTACCGTATATATCCGTATATTTACCTAGGGCAAATTTAGAGGTACTTTTGTTAACACATATGCCACAGATCTGGTTGAATTATAGTGACCTCACCGTGCGACTGGAATCATGGTCAGTTACAGAATCCTCCAGGCCCATGAATCATCCCAGCTAGCGTAAATGGTAAACATTTACATAGCGCCAACTGGAAAATCACTAACAATTTGAATAGGTCAATCTTATCAGATATCTTAAGAGATGATACCCTCTGGTAAACATACAAAAACTATATGGAAAATCACCATGTTGTAGTTATAGCCGGGTAAATCAACGAACTTTCTATGGGCGGCTTCAAGTTCGCAAACTGTAAACGTTTACCAAAGGGTATTCTACCCTCCGGTAATTTCACAGTTCGCTATTGAAAATTGCCCAGTCGAAATAGTTGATTTACCCATTAATACTGGTGATTTTCTATAGCTACAATGTGACGCCCCCGTTCGATAGCGTTCAGTTGGGGTTCACATAACTCCAATTTCACCATGGTAAACATGGTACGCACATAACGAACGAGTTACTGGGGCGGATTTGTGAACCAACGTTCACATCACAGTTTGTTTATAACTCCAATTTCACTATGGTTTATGGTACTTATAACAAACTAGTTACTGGGGCGAATCTAAACCAACTTAGCTATCACGTTTGGGGGCATCACATTGTACGTAAACGTCGTCCCAGAGGGTAAGTTACTCGGAGACATGGCATTTCTGGGATCTCCATGGGAGCCGAAAAACGAGGTGAGGTGATCACCTGGGGAGCTGCCAACTATGGGGGTGACCGACGCTTGGACGAACATGGCGAGCCATGATTGAAAAAAAACATGGTTTGTTTGGGTTAATGATAGCTGATAATTGCTGGTTGGTGGTTTCAAACATTTTTTATTTTCCATACTATATGGGATAATCCTTCCCATTGACTAATATTTTTCAAGATGGTTAAAACCACCAACCAGATTGGATAGTTAGATCATAATCTCCAATAAATTGTTAGTTAGTTCATTTCTTGGGATACGAACTATAATTTATTGGGGATGATGATAAGCCATAGTAGGGAAACCTGTCAGATCATCAACCAACTCGTATAATGAGATGGGGCCCGGGGGTAGGCTCAACTTACGTAGCTACGGAAAATGCCAATTTCTGGATGCAATGATGTACCCTTTGGTTAACGTAGCTATGGAAAACAACCCATAGATGATTTATGATGATTTACCTTTAGAAAATGGTGATTTTCCCATAGCTTGTTTTTTTTGCTGGAGGGCAACTATCAACTTGATGGGGGGATGTATAGTGAGATGTTTTTTCTTTGACCAACATTGATAATGATTGGATTAGTGTAGCCAATCTACTGTTGGTTATAGATACATCTCATTTATAATATAATTATACAATCATTAGAAACATGGTAATCTACTGTTGGTTCCATTTTATAGTTTTGCTGAAGGTTTTTGTTGTTCGCCCTATTGGTTCATCCACCATAAAAGCGACCGGAATCGGGGAAAATTCGTGTTTGGGTTCCGGTTCCTGGGCGGACGGGGCATGTTAAGCAACGGATTTATGGTTTGGTTATTATTGATGTTCCATGATTCTAATTAGATATACCGTGATTTTTTCAGAATCATTCAGAAATTTAAGGATAGTTTTTGTAGATGAAGATTGTTTTCATATGATTTTACCACTTTCAAAATATCTCTTGCGTATTGTTTCTACTTGCTGCTTTTCAATGGTTGATCAGCTTTCCAGCTTAGTTTTCATCCCATCAGATGGAACAATGGTCCCAAAGTGACTAGTGCACTTCCAAAGGTTCACCAAAAGTTCAGCTGCCCTTTTGGTGTGTCTAAGTATTGCAAGATGAGGACCATTTAGGTTCCATATGGTTCCATATACCCGGAACATAGCCATGAAGATCTATTATATAGTATAATACTAATATTGGTAAAGTACTGTAGCAAGTTGACGTTTCTTCGCGGCCGCGTAACATGACAAAGGAATACCAACATACCAACAGTTCATTTCACATAGTGAAACCGGTGTTTTCCATTGCCATGTTGGCTGTGAGACCACCAGGACCATTGGCTTAGCCTCTGGTAAACAAACAATTTGCGAACTGGAACATGGCCCAGTCGAAATCGTTGATTTACCCATGAAACATGGTGATTTTCCAGTTTTTTGTAAACGTTTACCAGAGGGTATACCTTTCAAAAGTAAACCACTTCGGATGCTCAATTCCGTCAGAATGGTTTTAATCATGTCGGAGAAAAACAGTCGGGGCGGCCCCCACGTGTGCCTAAATGTAATGGGTATACCGGTATACCCATGAATATAATAGTCAATTATACAAATAATGTGATTGGAAATAGCATGGTATAGACACCACAATCCTAAATGTATGGCCATACAAACATGGTATACCACTATTAACTAATCAACTAGTAACCATTCTTAACCATTATTGATATAACATTAGTATTTGTAATGGGTATGCAAAAATGCTTCTCTATGTTCTTTGGTGGGCTAAAATGTCATATCCGCTGGGGCTGCCCAGGTCAGGAAGTAGAGAGCCAACTGAAAGATGTACAGCAGTGCCTGGGTGTAACTCAGCCGTGCGTTCTTCCAACGCGAGTTCGTTCCTCGTGAGTCGGCAATAAACATAGTAAAATTCAGTTTTATATGGGTGTTAATATATATATATATACAGCGTGTATATATATATATGTATATATACAGTGTATATATATATATATGCACGTATATACAGTATACATATACATATACATATATATATATATATGTATGAATATGTGGTATGTGGTTTATAAACAATTGCGAACTGGGATTCTCATCTCGGTACCTTTGAGGTTTTGTTCTACTTTTGCAATGCCGCACACGACACTACTGTAGTGGTTGTGAAAGACGTTATTATTTTGTTTTTTTTGTGAAATCCAGCGTGTATTTTGTTGGTGATATATTTTGTTGGTCGACCCCCTTTGTTGGTCGGTGGTGAGCTCATTATTTTTTCAGGACTCTCACTTTTGTTGGTCAACTTCCCATTTTCCTTGGTTTGCAGATTAAGACATTTCTGTGCTTAAATCGAAGATGTTCGGTGAACTTGCCCATTCTTGGCTACTGAAATATTCCATCTTTTGGGTGGTTAAAAGGACTCAGCTGGTGAAATCATGTGTCTTGGATGACTCTCCATGGCTGCCGAAATCTCTTTCTCGCTGGTAGATCCAGATCTTCATTTTTTTAGCTGGCGAAATCAATTCACAATCTGTTCAAATCTGGTTGGTGGTTTGGAACATGATTTGTATGACTTTCCATATATTGGGAATGTCATCATCCCAACTGACGAACTCATATTTTTCAGAGGGTTAGGTCAATCACCAACCAGAAACAGTCGAACTCCTCCATGTGTTTTGCATTGCTGAACTCCCCATGTTGTGCTGATTCCTATTTGTTGATCATTAAATCCTCATATTTGTCGTTGAAAAACCCCTAATGCCCCCTGATGTCACCTGCCCAGTTGCCTATATAAAATGGTGCCCCGGAATTAGCCAAGTTGGTTCATAACTCCAGTAATTGTTGGTTTATATTTTTGAATAGTGTAGATATATCGAACATGTTTGAACTACTTACAACAATGGGATACCATTGGGTTATAAAACAACTTGCCCTCCGGTAATCAAACGTGGCGTGCTGGAATATCCCCGAACTAGTCACGGGGCATTTTGTCGCTGGGAACATCATCAACGGGGGATTGTCTAGCGCCAAGTTTGATGACACCGGAAGGTATGAAAATTGGGGATGGGATGGGTTTAAACCAACTCGTAACTATAATGCATCTATAGATATAATTATATAATTTGTATATATATATATATACAATTATATATATATAATGGGGTGATAAATCAACTTATAACTGGAGAGGGTTTCCACTTTGCAGGTTGAGTTCTTCTCATGGTTCCTTTGCCGCGATCACTGCCTCCGGCCACTTGCTAACGTGGGGCCTGCCCCTGAGTGGCGGCGGTATGCAGATGCACATCGATGGTACATGACACCAGATCGTATCGCTTGTTGCAGGTTGATGCTGCCCAAAAGAGATCTGGTTGGTGGTTTGGAACATTTTTTTTTCCAGAATATATGGGATAATCCTTCCCATTGACAAATATTTTTCAAGATGGTTAAAACCGCCAACTAGAAATGGTGCTATCTGAGAGATCACCCAAACAGTACTAAAACCTTGGATAAGTGCTTGCGGACTTTGCTTTGTTTGCTATACATTGGGATATGTAGGATAGCTGGTATATATATATATATTCTGATACGCTACTTGTATGTGTAAATGGCTACATCTATGATTATGTGCATTTTGTTTGTTATTATATATATATATATATTTAGTACATCAATAATTGTGTGAAAGTCCTTTTTTATTGTCAGGTATCTAAGATTGGCAATAGGGGTGCGCTAAAACCTGCCTGTGATGCCATTTCCGGGTTCATGGGTGAACTGACCGATAGTCGTAGCCATGGAAACGTGTTGGAAAGCTGAACCTGAATAGGCATTACCCTCTGGTAAACGTTTACATAACTATGGAAAATCACCATTTTTATTGGGTAAATCCACTATTTCTATGTCCATTTTCAATAGCTATGTTTATTTACCAGAGGGTACTGTATAGATCCCCACCACTTGAACTTTGGATATAGATACCTCAAACGAGGATTATCTACTTGGTGAAATGAGATGAAACAAGAGAAATACAGAAATAATTGGTGGAGGGCCATTGTCCATCATTGCATAATACGAGGTGCAGCACCCGAAAAATTCAAAAAGAGAATGAAGTACATCACCCTCAGAATAGCAGAGGAACTTCACCCCACAAGTTGTGCTTTTGAGTTTGACCGCAGAAAAAAGCAAAGAGAAAGCAGGTACTTGGATGTGCATCTTAATCTTAATCAGTACAGTAGCTGGCCAATCAGCATCTGCATATTATATACAGCAATTATTTAATTATAGATATACAGGATGGGGCCCCCAGTTATAAGCTGTTTCATAAACCATAGAATTCAGCCACTTATAGGGCAACTTAGCTATTTTGGGGGCCCCATCCTGTAGATATCTATCTATCTACATAGAGATATCTAGATGGACATTCCCCATCTTAAGTTCGCTTATGCTATGGTCATGGTCCAAGTAGCTTCCAGTAGTATGGTAATGAGATGTGACGGAAAACCTCCTAGTTTCAACGCAGAACATCATCATCATCATCATCATCATCACCATCATCAGTCGAAAAAGCAATTTTGTACAAATGTAATTGCATCTAGTGAAATGTTCATACATACATATGATATATATATATGTAAATATTGCTATATATTTAAAGCTGACCTTATAACTATTAGGTATAGACGACATACATCCCTTTTGAGGATCTCAAGTTTCAGAGTGAAGCCGATGCGTCGACCAACACGGTAAGACAAGACTGGCTTTGCGTGGCTCCGCTTGATTTGATAAAAAGTATTGAGCTGTTTTGGAGTGGATGCGTCCTATTAAATTCTGCTGGTGGGGTTGGCTGGTAGATTCAACGTGATTCAACCAGCGAGAGTGGACATGTATCATAGCAACAGAATTTACAGTTATGGCCATAAAAACCAGGTAAATAACTGGTGATTTCTATGGGATGATATATACATTCTATAAATGGGGTGACTTGTTAGTACTTATAACTGATAGCCATGGCCATAACTGTAGTTGTGCTTTCAATCGAGCGCAGCCTCCGCTGTCATCAAACATTGCTGGAAATCCCCAACGAAAATGGAGGTCTTCAATGGGTTTGATGAAGAATCACAACGGTTGGTGGTTTCCATTTCATATATGGGGATGGGTCAAAACCCTGGTACCTAGTGAACCCCAAAATAGCTGGTAAATGGATGTTCATCCCACTAAAAATGTATCTATAGGTATTGACCCATACCCATATGGGAGAATTCTTCCCAGTGACGAAGTCCATCATTTTTCAAGATGGGCACATTGCACCACCAACCAGATCATCTTCTAAGGGTGGATCTTCCAGCCGCGTTTCATGACCGGAGGGCGGGACTTTCATCACTGACCGGCCAAGACTGGGGACAAGTCACGTCGCGTCGCTCGGTCACTGAGTTTTGCAATGGGCCCCAAAGGATATGTAAGGTGGTTTATGACCAGGTCTCCTGTGGTTTATGGATCTAACAATTGCTGGAATATGCTGGATATATCTACAGCTCGATGGCTTTAGAAATCGACTTACAACCTGGGGGCGGCACATTTTCTTTCAGCAGGTTTGATCCCAAGCTGGTTCCCAAGCCCGCCCTGAAATCAATGTGCCCAAAGTCGCATACATTTACCATCATTAGAATCATTACCATGATGAATTCCGGCCTTCTGTTACTGTATAGATCTGTATAACATCGTTGCACCATGCACCAGGCTTCTTTCGCAAGTCGAGTCCTGTTCCATCCGATGAGTTTCTCCACCTGGACAGGCAGTCTTTGAAAACCTGGAGCTGAAGAAAGACATCTTCACTCGGTTCGCGACTCTGAGTTCGGGGTGAAGACCTGGAGCAGAGGCTTTGTGAAAAGAATCCCACGATTCCACGCTGGAGGTGTCGTCATTTCAATGGTTCAATGGATTGCTTTGAGAAAAGAAACTGGTTTTGACCCTCTGCATGCGTTTCCACTTGTTGTTTACCCTTAGATCAATACCCCATCCTGCCAGTAAGCCCCCCAAAAAGGGGACCCCCAATTTTTATGAGATCTACATGGCACACCAAGGTTGAAACCTTGGTACTGAATATTATACAAAGAACTACTGGCATCTACTAGATGTATCAGTGATATAGTGGTTGGATGATGTTGGAAGATAATATGATCATATGATATCATATTGATTATGTGATCCTCCAGGATTATCACAATGGAAAATTATAGTTGGAAAATCACTAAATATTATCCAATTACAAAAACTCCATGGATTTCATATTTAAACTATTGATAATGATTAATTATCCAATTATATCACCATAATTGATTATCATATATCTGGGTAAATTATAACGACCTCACTGTTCTCCCTCACTGGAATCATGGTTAATAAGGGAAATCATCCTCCAAATGGCTGAACTATGGGCATGGGCCGGGAAAGGGAAGATGAGTGGCCGAACTATTCAGGTTAGTGAAATATTATAAGTTACCAGATAGATATATATATATATGTAATTATATATATACATATGTATGTATGTATACCCTCTGGTTATTTAACATAGCCATGGAAAATCATCATTTTTAGTAGCTAAACCATCTTTTTCGATTAGGGCCATGGCTTAACCATGGCGAACTGTTGGTCATAACCAGGTTGGGTATATATATATATATAGATACTCATAATATAACTAGAACATTAATATACTATAATAGTATCCTCTTATTATATGGCTTATTGCAAAACTATACTCATAATATCTAGATACCCTCTGGTTATTTACCCATAGGATTATCTCAGTATGTCACAGAAAAAACAACCACTGGTCCAATGGTCCACCGGGGTGCCACCGGTCTCCCGTTCGAGGCTAGATGAAGTCTGCAAGCCAGGTGGGAACGGTGGGAACTTGGGGTAAGCCAGGAATATACATCAAATACATTTATAGATACTATATAAATGGATATATTGTATAAAATTGTATATATATATGTTATAAATGTTTTCTTCTTTTTATGTTCAGATATATGTGTATCTATGAATATATGCCAAAACTGTGTGAATTCATTTACGCTGGGTCATGATAAACTGCTTGCAAACTGGTATGGAGCCAAGAAACGGCCATGGAAAAGCAGCAGGATTTGTATTTTTTCCAATTAAGGTAGTTCCAGATTCGGACAAGTTTACCTTACTCAAATTTGTTGGAGTTGATTTTACCCATTCAATTTTTGAATTGGTAATAACTGGTGCGTATGATTAAATTATGTATCAAATGTTCTTCATCTCTGGCACAGGCTCAACTCTGTGGTATAACTTTGTGAAAATCAACAGGGGGGTTCCCAACTACAGTAGTTTCTTTTGGTTACCTTCAAAATCCAACATGCATCTGCAAAGCATGCTAGGGTTCACCTGAAGGTAGGAGGCTACACATGAAATTCTTCTGGTTTCGGCTTGAAATTGGCAAACTTGGAAGGTTCATACAGACAGAAAGAGTTCCCCAAGTTGTTTTTGTTGGGTTCTGTATATTTCTGTTACCTATCTACGGATATCTCCACCATTAACCCTACAATGTGGTGACTGTAGTTAGCTATTGCAGCGCTTTGTGACTCCAATAAGCAGAGTTGACGCTGCTGCTGAAGCACCAGGGCCTGAAGCACGCTCTGCTGGCTCAACAGACTTGATGTCCGAGATTGCTCTTCTTAAGCAAAAAAGTTTGCAGTTGTCCAAGGACAAGCGACTGGCCACAAAGCAGTTGAAAGTGAATGAAAAGGGCAAAGGCCACGCTGCGCAAGTTTGACAATGCAAGCCTTGCAGAGCTTTTGACACTTCGGGCGATCCTGAATAGGGATTGACACCTTGGAACTTCTAAAGAAAAGCCCGGCAAATTGTTCTGCCAGGGCCATGAGAGCGCTGAAGGAGCTTTCGAATCTTTTAAGGATTCTTTGCGTGCAGGGTAATTAAATTATAACGACCTCCCTGTTCTCCCTCACTGGAATCATGGTTAGTAAGGGGAATCATCCCCATCCTTAGCCCAACAATTCAGGTGAGTGAACTAATTTACATACTCAGATCATCTCAGATCTATAGTATTCTAGAGATAGCGGGTGGTTTATATGTGGGGAACATCACCACCTTAGGAGCCAGGTCTCCACACGGCGCCAAGGCGCCTTCATTTAGAGTGCAGCGAGGTGTGATGATGTGAGCTATGGTCAATATTCTAGTGGTTAATAACCATAAAAAACGGGGCTAGTCGAATCCAATGTTTTTCCCGAATGCGTAGCAAGGGTTCCCGTTTCACTCTGGGGGTCTGGGGGTTGAGGGTGTGCTCGCTCGACGTTGCGTTCGCGAGCGCAACCGTTCGCAACCGTCCGCAACCGTTCGCAACCGTCCGCGCGATCCCCGTATGGCCGTGCCTATGGGAAGTTTTACAGAGGTGGTCCTTTTTGGAGGTTTCAGACGTGTCGTTGCTTCGTTTCGCGTGGCAGGCGTGGCACTTCGTGACATTCAGACGTGTTCTGGAACGTGTCGAAAGTCGTTTTGCGTGGCAGGCGCAATACTTTTGCGACGTTTTCAGAAGATGTGTTGCAGTTTTCGTGGCAGGCGCAGCACTTTGGACGTGTCCATCGTCATTTTTCGTGGCAGGCGCAGCACTTTAGACGTGTCGCGTTGCGTGTTTTTTGCAAATCGCATTGGCAGGGCTGCGTCAAGTGGCGACAAGGTGCAAATTCCGTGGCAGGCGTGGCATTTTGTGCGATGTGCTGAAAATTGACGGAAGCCTCGCACGAAACATCGATTTTGAGGTTGCAAATTTTCAGGTTCTAAGGAAAACTCGTAGGAAAACGTCGATTTTGAAGCTGCAAAGTGTGAAAAGTGGAGGAAGTCTCGCACGAAATGCTCGTTTTGGTGCTCCCACCTGTCTCTTCTCGCGTGTCTGGTTTTCCCGTGGCCTCGCCGTGTCTATGGGGGAAGCTGCAAAACTTGTCTTTTTATCTTGTCGGCAACTGTGAAAATTGCCGGAAGTCTCGTACGAAATGCTCGTTTTGGTGCTCCCACGCGTCTTGTCTCGAGTCGCTTGTTTTTCTGCGGCGTCGCCGTGTCTATGGGGGAAGCTGGAAAACCTGTCCTTTTCGAATGTTTCCAAGCAGGTTGTCATGTTGTTTTGCGTGGCAGACGTGGCACTTTTTGACATTCCAACCTGTTCGATTATGTGTCAAAAATGTCAAAATTGGATGAAGTCTCGTACGAAATGCTGGTTTTTCTGCATCCACGTGTCTTGTCTCGAGTCGCTGGTTTCCTGTGGCGTCGCCGTGTCTATGGGGGAAGCTGGAAAACATCTCCTATTCGAATGTGTCCAAGCAGGTTGTCATGTCATTTTGCGTGGCAGGCGTGGCACTTTGTGACATTCCAACCTGTTTGATAACGTGTCGAAAATATCAAAATTGGAGGAAGTCTCGCACGAAATGCTCGTTTTTTTGCACCCACGTGTCTCGTCTCAAGTCTCTGGTTTTCCTGTGGCGTCGCCGTGTCTATGGGGAAGCTCCACACTTTACACTTTGCACTTTACACTCCTCACTCCACAATTTACACTTTAGACTCCACACTTTACACTTTACACTCCTCACTCCACACTCTACACTCCACACTCCCCACTTTACACTCCACACTCCACACTCTACACTTTCCACTCCACACTCCGCACTCCACACTCCACACTTTACTGTACACTCCACACTTTATACTTTACACTCCTCACTCCACACTTTACACTCCTCACTTTACACACCACACTCCACACTCTACACACCACACTCTACACTTTCCACTCCAGACTCCACACTCTACACTTTACGCTCCACACTCCACACTCCACACTTTACACTCCACACTTTACACTTTACACTCCACACTCTACACTTTACACTCTACACTACACTTTACACTCTACACTCTACACTTTACACTCTACACTCCACACTCTACACTTTCCACTCCACACTCCACACTCTACACACCACACTCTACACTTTCCACTCCACATTTCACACTCCACACTGCACTTTACACTCCACACTCCACACTTTACACTCCTCACTCCACACTCTACACTCCACACTCCCCACTTTACACTCCACACTCTACACTTTCCACTCCACACTCCGCACTCCACACTCCACACTTTACTCCACACTCCACACTTTATACTTTACACTCCTCACTCCATACTCCACACTTTACACTCCTCACTTTACACACCACACTCCACACTCTACACACCACACTCTACACTTTCCACTCCAGACTCCACACTCTACACTTTACGCTCAACACTCCACACCCCACACTTCACACTCCACACTTTACACTCCACACTCCACACTTTACACTCCTCACTCGACACTCCACACTTTACACTCCACACTGCACACTTTACACTCCTCACTCCACACTCCACACTTTACACTCCTCACTCCACACTCCTCACTTTACAATTCACACTTCACACTCCACACTTTCCACAACACACTCCACACTTTAAACTCCACACTCCACACTTTACACTCCTCACTCCACACTTTACACCACACTTTACACTCCACACTCCACACTCTACCCTCCACACTTTACACTCCACACTCCACACTCTACACTTTACACTCTACACTAAACACTCTACACTCCACACTTTACACTTTACACTCCACGCTTTCCACTCTACACTCCTCACTCGACACTTTACACTCCACACTTTACACTCCACACTCCACACTCTACACTTTAGACTCCACACTCCACACTTTATACTTTACACTTCTCACTCCACACTCCACACTTTACACTCCTCACTTTACACACCACACTCCACACTCTACACACCACACTCTACACTTTCCACTCCAGACTCCACACTCTACACTTTACGCTCAACACTCCACACCCCACACTTCACACTCCACACTTTCCACTCCACACTCCACACTTTACACTCCTCACTCGACACTCCACACTTTACACTCCACACTGCACACTTTACACTCCTCACTCCACACTCCACACTTTACACTCCTCACTCCACACTCCTCACTTTACAATTCACACTTCACACTCCACACTTTCCACTCAACACTCCACACTTTAAACTCCACACTCCACACTTTACACTCCTCACTCCACACTTTCCACAACACTTTACACTCCACACTCCACAATCTACCCTCCACACTTTACACTCCACACTCCACACTCTACACTTTACACTCTACACTAAACACTCTACACTCCACACTTTACACTTTACACTCCGCGCTTTCCACTCTACACTCCTCACTCGACACTTTACACTCCACACTTTACACTCCACACTCTACACTTTAGACTCCACACTCCACACTCTACACTCCACACTTTTACACTCCACACTCTACACACCACACTCTACACTTTCCACTCACCACTCCACACGCTACACTCTACACTCCACACTCTTCACTTTACACTCTACACTTTACACTCTACACTTCACACTCTACAATTTACAAACTCCACACTCCTCACTCCACACTTTACACTCCTGACTCCTGACTTTACACTCCACACTCCTCACTCCACACTTTACACTCCTCACTTTTACACTCCACACTCCACACTTTGCACTTTACACTCCTCACTCTACACTCTACACTCCACACTCCACACTCTACACTCCACACTCTACACTTTACACTCCTTACTCCACACTCTACACTTTACACTCCGCATTCTACACTTTACACACTCTACACTCCCCACTCCACACTTTACACTCCACACTCCTTACTTCACACTCCACACTCCACACTCTACACTTTCGACTCCACACTGCAGACTGGTAACAAGGGAAACATGTACAAGACTGTTCAAATAAACTATTGCAGAAAGGTATTGTGCGTGACTGCAAAACCATGTGTTTTGACATCTGTACCATTAACATACGTGTGAGCATTCGGGTTCGTGGGCTTCATCTTTTTTTTAGGGATTTATAATAACCATTATTTTTGGATCCGAATATTATGGATGGGATGACCATCAACCATATAGTGAGTATTGACCATTGCTCATGTGAGTTTATTTTGAACAAATCATGATAAATAAACAACAGTTAACAATCAAATTGTTGGGGTAGTACCGTTTCAGGTAAATACACATCTTTCTGTTAAAGCTACTATTCAACCCTAGGCATTGGGTTTGGAACATGATATTCCGAAGGTGTGCCCAGCATTTTCTTGAGATTTCAGAGATGTTCAGTGGTTTGCTGAGCCTGGAGCAGACTGGCCTTGAATCCGATACTTTAGAAGATGAGACAAAATGCAACAAAATACCAGATGTCCATACACTAAAGGGCTGGCTGCAGTTCTAACACGTTGTAACTCTTAATTGCAAGGCAAAGGTTTTCCACAATGTACTCCCTCTGCAGTGATAAGTTGGTGGTGTATACACCCGTCCAACTATAGATGTGTACCATAAAACACTGGTTGGTGGCTTGGAACATTTTGTTATTTTTCAATATATTGGGAAGAATGATCCCAACTGGTTAATATGTTTCAGAGGGGTAGGTCAACCACCAACCATAACATGTTGTAAACCTAGTGACTTCAGCCATCTCACCTTTCGAGCTTGGCTCCTTCACATTGAACAACCTTTGATCATTCATAGCTGGTAAGGGTTGATATCGCCCATTGATAGCTGAAACACGTGTACTAAACCATGACTGAACTATCCATCCAAGATTTATAACTTGTATAACCAAACTATAATTTCTATGACTTGTACTAACATCGTCCCTAAAAGAGGCTGCGTTTTGGCCTCCAACACCAGCTACTTGGACATCGACCAGATTGCGGATGCCACCAATCGACCACAGGATGGGACAGGGACCACAGGATGGGGGACCCTTTTTTTGGAGGCCATGGCGACGTGAAAAACATCTGTTGGTGATTTGTTGGGGGATTAGCAGAGGAACCTATGTTAGTTTACCTCCATTAAACAATCACCAGGGGGATAACTATGGATAATAAAACCATTGTTTGATTTACCAAAAAAAACTCTGGAACATCACATCACCATTTTTAATGGGTAAATCAATGAGAAAATGGCCATTCTCAATAGCTATGTTAAATTACCGGAGGGTATACATATTATACTCCCAACTATATTGTGGATTATCACAATCCATGATGGGAAATCCGTTCAAAACCAGAATAAAGGAAGGAGAGAGGGTTTTGAACCCTGTTCAAGTGACTTGCAGCTGTCAAAGAAGTCTCGCAAGTGAAAACATTACGTTCTTTTCCTCTTTATGCTGTATCATGCTGTATTCCAAGTTTTTGTTGGTTCAGTGTGCATCCTTGGCGGCTGCTGCTACACGATTTTTGGATCTGAGCACATAAAATGCAGGGTTCCAGATGATACCCCCCCATTTTGACCGGTTTTACACCAACAAAGCAGCAGAAAACAGTCGAACTGGGCCACCACCATCATCTTTAGCCGCTTCAGGACGTCATTGGGTGTCACTTTTTCTCGCCCGCCAACGTCATGAAGTTTTTGGAGCTGCTCGGTTCTTCAGCTTTGGGATGATCACAGATCACGTTGAGGATGACCACATGATGGATTCAACCATTATGATGATCAATATTATGATGATTATGGTTGATGTTGAATATTATTGGTTGATTATTATTATTATGGTTGAATCAATATTATTTGTTGATTATGATTCTTATTATGATGATGATTTCAAGCATTATGTGATGAATCATCAAATATTATGATGGTGATTTTAACCATTAGTGATGTTGATGATGATATATGATGTGATTTTAACCATCAAATACCACTTTGATGATGATTTCAACCATTAGTGATCAATATTATGATGTGATGAATATTATGATAATTATTATGCTCATCCAGCGCTGCAAGCACCACTTCTGCTTCTGTTTTTACGCTGTTCCCAAGACCTGTCAGAAGGTCTGAAATAATGCCAAATCTATTGGCTGTTCCAAACTTCCAACAGACTACTCTTGGCCACAAATGCGCCCTTGCTAAGAGCGTTACCATCCAATAAACTACCAAAACTATGCAACATCACATTTTTAATAGGTACGGTAAATCATCTATAAATGGGATATTTTCCATAGCTATGTTAGGTTAGAGTCTTACCACCCAGTGCCACAAGCGTTCGAAGTGGTGACCCACTGAGGAACGTGCGAGGGCCACGTACTGTCGCTTGGTGAAATGACATGGGGGATCCCCAACCTTAGAAGGCGGAGTTTAATCAATGGCCATTTCAGGAACCTAAATTAGAGGTACCTAACATATATAAGGCCTATATAAGGCCTATGTAAGGGAATACCCCTACAAAATATGGCCTTATATGGTACAGTACCTCCATTTTAGGATCTTTTGCTGAAAATGGAACATAATGTGAACCGTGGATTAACAAACCCCTAGGCTGCTTAATTGGGCGGGTACCATGTAAATATTAGATTTTAACTATTTGGGGAGTACCCCCCCAATTAATCAACCATGGTTTATGAATCCGGGGTTGACATTAACCACAACCAACAAAATATATACTGCATATATATATATAAATGTATAGCTATTTTTGTGGACTACCAAAGATTGACCATGGATACAACATGATATAACTGGGAGGTCTCATCTTGACGGTTATGGCAATTATGGTTATCCTCCAGTACTCAGACATGGCTGGGAAATGCCTTCTAAATTGACATATGGATACATATGGGGGTTTCCTAGAATGGGGGATCCCCATAATGGATGGTTTACCCTCTGGTAAACTAACATAACTATGGAAAATCACCATTTTTCATGGGAAAATCCACTATAAATGGTGATTTTCCATGGTTATGTTAGTTTACCAGAGGGTAATGGAAAATCCTACTTCATTCCCACCCGTCTCTTTGCCAAAGGGTGCCGAGACGATTTCCACAGCCATGTCCTTTGGCAAGAGACTTGGCAAGGCCGGTCGTTGGGTCCCGGTGGTTTGTTCGTCCCAGTGTTTTTTGAGTTTGTCTGAAGATTGTGTAATTACCCCTCAATCTAGTGATTTATTATATATTGACATATGTGTTACTACACCTCTATTATGTTGATAGGGACACCATCTATATCTATATCTATATATATATATATTACCCCTTAATACTATTATACTTCTAGTGATTGATCATATGTGTCCAACATATATTAAAATGCCATGAATATTGGATAAACATCCCCCATGATCAGACATTGCGGTTCTACACGCGGTTGCGTGTGGCATCTCGTGTCCCCAACTTTGGGACTGGAGCCAAGATGATCAGACAAATAACGAATGCTTGGAAAGTGATCAGATAAAATCCAGTGTATACCCTCTGGTTATTTAACATAGCCATGGAAAATCACCATTTTTAATAGGTAAACCATCTATAAATGGGCCATGTTCCATGGCTATGTTAAATAACCAGATGGTAGTATTGATTGATAATTTTTAATCACTTTACATGTTTCCCAAATATGTTAAGCTTATGAAAGATGACAATTGTTCGTACCAGTAATATGATACCATGGCAGTTTAAGACTTCTTTTTTACTTGTCATCATCTATCTGCATACAGGTCTGTCTTTATGTTACCCTCACTGACATTGAATTTTCGGACGGAATTGGAATCACCAACAGTTTGTATATCATATGTGGAAGAAAGACGTTTTCAGAAACTCCACTCAGAAACGAGGCTCGATTAGTCGTGCGGGTTCACAGCTGAAATCACGGACCGTTCAGGTCACCTGCTTAGTGGGCAACTGCCCCGGTTTTGTGGCCAACCGCGTTGCTTGGCAGTAAACAATGTCATAAACCGCCCATATGTCGATGATTGTTGATGCTTTATAGCCATTTATGGTAAGTGTAGGGATGGTTTACGATCGCTTTACCAACATTATATACATTATACACATGTCCATCCGTCTAACATCATACGATATTAATGATGAAACAATATATGTTTGCTATAGATTACTATAGGATATTGTAATATGTTGCGTATGTTTGATTGGGATGAAACCAAACATCCTATGGGTATATATATATATATACACATCATGGAGAGCCAGGAACATTATGTATAATATATATATATACATAAACATCTTGAAGTAAATGCAATATGATAATCTCGAAAATATTCCTATTGTGTTAGGTTTTGTTTTGATATGTCTATATATATATATATTCTATCTACTCCAAGATGACTATCTACATAATTATATAGGTAAAGGTCTGTGATTTAAGCAACATCAACTGTGTGAAACCAACCACTTTTTATGGGGAGGCACCGTCCTTTTTAGCTTATACAACCAACAGTGTGTGATATGGTTAGATTATGTTACTACATTCATATATACGCTACTTCACAACACATACGCACTAATGTGGTTCTATGTTTGGGTAAATTTCAAATCTTGAGTGAAGACCGAAAACATTACTAGCTTTGGGTTGAACATGGATCGAGGTATCAGTTTGGCTAAAAAAGGTTGGCACCCCTGAAATATGAATTGTTTAATGATACTCACATCCTAAACATGGCCCATCGTCATGTCCGTGTACACAAGTATTGACTGGTGTGTGCGTGTGTGTAGTTCAAATCATCAGCATGGTAGGTAGAATCGAAAACGATGCGTTTCATAACCTTGGACTTGGGCCTGATGAAGCCCAAAATTTTGAAGAAGCCAGTTGTGCATTGTCGACCTCAGGTGGTTGATGATTAGCCTGAAGTTGCCCTGCCCAATATCTGGGTGCTGGGTGATGATCATAATTCATGTGATTGGTGGTTTGGAACATTTTTTATGACTTTCCATATATTGGGAATAATCATCCCAAGTGACTTTCATATTTTTCAGAGGGGTCCAACCGTCCAACCAGATCATAATTCATGATTTGAATCTTTTCCACTACAGTAAACAGCAAAAAAAGGTTTGCGTCCCCTTTTTTTTGGCTCAGCAATTTCATCTTTGCCCTGTCTTCCTAACTATGAAACGCCTCCATGTGAGACTTGAAGACGAACATATTCACCAGGGTGTCTTGGTATTGCTGCTTTGAGGGGAGAAGGATTATAAACAAGTCCCTCCAATATTCCTCCACAATTTGGTTCCCTATATGTTATATATATATAGTATACACATAATGCTGACTGACATGTATATACCCAACTATAAATATATGTTTGTATATATATATATATATGATATATTGGAACACGTTCCTTCCCTTTTTCGGGCCCTGGCATATTGCTGCACGACCTGCCTGGAGCCCCTTTTTGGTCACACCCCAAGTTGCTGGCCGTCAGATCTGCACTAAGGTGATGGGTGTGTCAGGTTGGATGAACGTGATGTCGGAAGGTGGGGGTATGTGGGGGTCACTGGCCTAAAAAATGGTGACTTTTTTGGGAGGGCAGGGAGCACCCAAAAAATGGAGGTTTATAGCTGGGAAATCATCGAACGCTCGTGGATTTTCCATTGTAGCTTGGTTGAGATGATGACGGATTTTGCCTGTCTCAGTCTGTCTGAACATGTAAGAAAAGACCTTCTAAGTGGCAATTTTGCATGGGGAAAAATATATGATGACCAATGTAGCTAATGGATTTTGAGGTAATCCACCAGAAATGGGATGAACATATTTTTTTTAGGTGCCATCTGGAGCAAATCCGTGCTGCATTGGGGATAAACATGGAAATCCTATGAATCAAAACCTTCCCGTTGAAACGGACACTTCGGGTATTGAACTCTGCTCATCTTTAGTATATATATATATTATACATATACATATACATATACATATTACTGTATATTATTGTGGCTTTGTAGGAGTTATTGGAGATAAAGCCGAAACTGCCAGGTGTCTTCCCGCATGAGATTGATGCGGCCGCCGAGGTGGGTAGTTACCCTCTGGTTATTTAATGGTATGATATATCCATTGGTTTAGTATGGGGTAATGATGGTTAATGATGGTTAATAATGGTTAATAATCACTGGTTGGTGGTGTGGAACATTTTGTATTTGTCCATACTATATGGGATAATCCTTCCCAGTGACTAATATTTTTCAAGATGGTTTAAACCACCAACCAGTACTTATAGTTATATATATATATACATTGTTTGGACATGTTGAGAAGTGGAGTCTGTGGATTCGAAGTTTCGGTGCCATTGAGTATTCCAACCTAGATTGTGATGCCCCCTGGTTGACTTTGGTTTGGAATAGCAACAGCAGGTCAACTGTTGAGTTTGATGAGGTTATAAACCAGCTGATGACTGGGGGCGCCACTTTTTGTACCAAAAGAAACAACAACATGGTGGAATGAAACGAATCATTGTTTGGGCACATAATTGGGATGTACTTGGGCTCATACCTAATCCACATGTAGATGATTTTCGTATATTGGTGTTTCTTAACATGGGGGGACCCCAAGCTATCACCCGTTGGTCATTCTTCAATGGGACACTAATGGTGCTGTGCTAGGATTTCAGGGGAATGACATGTGACATCATGTGGCCATGGAAATGCGGAGGTGCCAAAGTGTCCAAACTTGGGTACCTGTACCCTTTATTGGGAGCAAACGATACTGTACTCATCAAGCCCATTGTTTGGTGGTGCATGAGCCGATCTTCGCAGGACTCTGTCTTGCAACGGAAGTGTGTCATGTTCATTTTGACTGGAGTTCCCTGCTCAAAACAACAATAGATTCAATAGTTCTAGAAAACCCACCATCCATAGATTATTTTCTCAGAAAAGCTGTGGGTTTTCCATATCTATGCTGGAGAGTAGCTAAACGTCACCATTTGAGTTTCAAGCATCGAGTCATATCTCCATGTATCGCCTGTTGTCTCAATATAATATATATATATGAACATATAGAATCTGCCAGGACCTATTTGTACAATGTGGGACCCTATGGACAAGTCGGATTGGCTTATATTTCCAAGAACCTTTGGATTCATTGCAGATAGATCTACAGTTTTCCAATAGCGACTGGGCGTCTTACGAAAACTGCCCGCAATTTTGGATGGCAAATTGGGTCCGTAGCAGATCGACCCCTTTTGATCACTACCTGGAATTTTCCTACCAGGTCACAGTTGCAATATTATACAACCTGAATGACAACTATCCTGTGCTCAGAAATCCTCCCAACTCTTGTTTTTTTGAGACAAACAAACAAATATACAAGTTTGGATTATGTCTAATGGTTTTGGATAATGTTGGGTCAGTGTCCAACCCTCAATATGATCATCACCTTGAAACACGAATCACCAGCATGATCATCCCATCCTAAAAAAGCCATCATACCAGTGCAATCCTCAGAAATCTTCCCCTCATAGCATTGGATTCAGGATTTTCCCACTTAACATAATAGCTGTTCCTACGGTCATATAATATCCTGATCATATCGTCATATCCACAATTCTTCCTGATATATATATATATATATATATGGAGATGTCCTGAAATAAGGGGTACCCCCCATTCATCCATCTTAGATTGGGATTTTCCATTATGAACCGTCCATTGGGGGTACCCCCATTTATGGAAACCCTTTTTTATATCCCACAGGATGGTTCCCCCCAGTTATAAGTTGGTTTATAGACACCATGAATACTATAGTTATATCATGTTATATCATGTTAGTTCACATGATTGCTGACTGACCGGGAATTTTGAAGTGACTGGGTCTTACTCAAAGATTCCCAGATCTCCTAGTTATGTGGGGACAACCATCCAGAGACATCGAGTGACTTGGAACTCCCAAAAGATCAGACGAAACCAAAACTTGGGAGCAGAACCACACTTTTTTCACTGAAATCCAATCATTACTAGTTATCATATATATATATATAATATATATATATAATATATATATATAATATATATAATATATATATATATAATATATATAATATATATAATATATATAATATATATAATATATAATATATATATATATTCATTATACCTGAGTAAACTAGTTTTTTGTTTTTTTAAGTTATAAACTAAGCCATGGAGTGACTCACTATCATTACTATGTTACGCAAAGCACGACTCTCTACTGGAAATGCTGAAATGCCCACGCGGGACCTCCACATCCAAAATTGCCAATTTGAGGTGCACCATTTCTGGATAAACCATGATCAACCATCCCCCTCGATTGATAGGTACCCTTACCCCACCATTCCATAAAAAAATGGTGCATGTAATGCTGATAAACCCACACTTTATTTATACAAGTCCCTAAAATGTCAGATGTATGCCACTGCTGCCACTACCACCGGAGTCAGAAGCGTCCCAGCACTCGCCAAGCCCAATGCTTCCTTGCACTCGCACCGTTCCCTTGACCTGGTATCGGAGGAGGTGGAAGTCGGCCACACAAAAACGGCCTTGGCCAGATAGGAAGAGTTCTAAAAGTGACTTGGCCATCCAAAATCTTGGAAGACTGAACCCGAGCCGCGAAAATTTTCAGCAGACTCTAAAGATGCTTGCGGAGAACGGACATCCTGAGTTGATCCCCGAAGAGTTTGCTGTTGCGATCCAGAGTGAGAGCTTTGCTCTGAATAAACGGGACTTCATGGTGGGGATTTCAACCTGTGGAAGGTCAAAACTGTGGCAAGATGCGTGCTGGCTCTTGAACAAGATGCCTGAGGCGAAGACAAAGAAGGACGCTTTTGCCTACAATGCGGCCATCAGTGCTTGTGAAAAGGGCGGTCAATGGCAGCAGGCATTGAATCTGTTTGAGGCAATGCCGAAAGCCAAAGTGGCCCCAGATGTCATCAGCTACAACTCTACAATCAGTGCTTGTGAGAAGGGAGGTGAATGGCAGAAAGCATTGAAATTGTTTGAGGTAATGCCGAAAGCCAAAGTGGCCCCAGATGTCATCAGCTACAGTGCTGCTATCAGTGCTTGTGAGAAGGGCGGTGAATGGCAGCAGGCATTGAATCTGTTTGATTCAATGCCGAAAGCCAAAGTGGCCCCAGATGTCATCAGCTACAACTCTACAATCAGTGCTTGTGAGAAGGGAGGTGAATGGCAGAAAGCATTGAAATTGTTTGAGGTAATGCCGAAAGCCAAAGTGGCCCCAGATGTCATCAGCTACAACTTTACAATCAGTGCTTGTGAGAAGGGCGGTGAATGGCAGCAGGCATTGAATCTGTTTGATTCAATGCCGAAAGCCAAAGTGGCCCCAGATGTCATCAGCTACAACTCTACAATCAGTGCTTGTGAGAAGGGAGGTGAATGGCAGAAAGCATTGAAATTGTTTGAGGTAATGCCGAAAGCCAAAGTGGCCCCAGATGTCATCAGCTACAGTGCTGCCATCAGGGCTTGTGAGCAGGGCGGTGAATGGCAGCAGGCATTGAAATTGTTTGAGGCAATGCCGAAAGCCAAAGTGGCCCCACATGTCATCAGCTACAACTCTACAATCAGTGCTTGTGAGAAGGGTGATGAATGGCAGAAAGCATTGGAATTGTTTGAGGCAATGCCGAAAGCCAATGTGGCCCCAGATGTCATCAGCTACAGTGCTGCCATCAGCGCTTGTAAAAAGGGCGGTGAATGGCAGCAGGCATTGAAATTGTTTGATTCAATGCTGAAAGCCAAAGTGGCCCCAACCGTCATTAGCTACAACTCTACAATCAGTGCTTGTAAAAAGGGCGGTGAATGGCAGCAGGCATTGAATCTGTTTGATTCAGTGCCGAAAGCCAAAGTGGCCCCAGATGTCATCAGCTACAACTCTACAATCAGTGCTTGTGAGAAGGGCGGTGAATGGCAGAAAGCATTGGAATTGTTTGAGGCAATGCCGAAAGCCAATGTGGCCCCAGATGTCATCAGCTACAGTGCTGCCATCAGCGCTTGTAAAAAGGGCGGTGAATGGCAGCAGGCATTGAAATTGTTTGATTCAATGCCGAAAGCCAAAGTGGCCCCAGATGTCATCAGCTACATCTCTACAATCAGTGCTTGTGAGAAGGGTGATGAATGGCAGAAAGCATTGGAATTGTTTGAGGCAATGCCGAAAGCCAATGTGGCCCCAGATGTCATCAGCTACAGTGCTGCCATCAGCGCTTGTAAAAAAGGCGGTGAATGGCAGCAGGCATTGAAATTGTTTGATTCAATGCTGAAAGCCAAAGTGGCCCCAACCGTCATTAGCTACACTGCTGCCATCAGCGCTTGTAAAAAGGTCGGTGAATGGCAGCAGGCATTGAAATTGTTTGATTCAATGCCCAATGCCAAACTCTTGCCCAACATCGTCACCTACAATGCGTTGTTGGACTGCAGAGAAATAGGCAGGAGCCAAAGTATTGGCGGACATATCTTCCAGCATGGTTTGTTGAAAATTCTGCAGGGAACATCAGTTTTTCAAGATCTGAAGGTTGATCTCCATGGCCACTCGGAAGGAGCAGTTCGACTCACACTGCAGTGGTGGTTATCCACAACTGTCGCCAAGCGCCTGGAAGTGAGCGAGAGGTTGGAGTGCATCGTGGTCACTGGCTATGGCAAGTCGCGGCAAGCTTGGAATAGGACGAGCGTTCAAGCAGCTGCTTTGGACTTATTGAAGGGCTTGAAACTAGATGCGCAGATTCTGCGTGAGAACCTTGTCACTTCAAAAGGTTGAAAGTATTATTTTTGTTAATTTGTAGATGTTGTGTGTATTGGTAGAGGTCGTTGCAGACATAAATAGATAATGTTGTAGCAGATAAATTCTGCATGTCAAGGAAAGATACGGCAGGATACAGCTCTGTCCACCTTGATCAGTTTTGTGCCAAAGTTGACTTTCAGCATTGCCAGCTAGCAGAGTTTTACCATGTTTTACCAACCATGGCACACATCGGGGATACGACGCGTCGACATGCCAAAACGACCGTCGACATGCGAAAAGGGTTGTCCCCGTCGACATGCCAAACACGATTGTCTCCGTCGACAATCAAAAAAATGTTCCCGTCGACATGCCAAAGAAGATTGTCTCTGTTGACATGCCAAAAGAGTGTCCGTCGATGTGCCAAAATGATGGTGTCCGTCAACATGCCAAGAATTTGTGCCCGTCGACATGCCAAAACAACGTCCTATAGTGTTACAGTCCTTCAACCTTGAAACTTCCGCCACTCGCCTCGCGCGGGGTGTAACTTACCTGTATTTTCACACAGATTATATGTTGCATTCTTGCTCTACATTGGTTTTCGAATTTTTATCGGCATTATTTCTGACAATATATCTGGCATTCTACCGGGCAATGTCTCGCTTGTGACTCCAAATTCTGCTCGCTTGTGACTCCAAAGTCATTTCGCCTGTGACTCCAAAATCATGATCATCATCGTCGTCATCGTCGTCGTCGTCGTCGTCGTTGTCTTCCGCCTCCTCATCATCATCATTGTTAATTACCATCATCATTATCATCATCATTAGAGCCAGGGCCAGGAAGATCTGATAGCGTGGCATCATATCGGTGTGCAAGTACAAGAGAAGATCTCACAGCGTAGCATATGTGTGGGAGCGCAAGAGAAGATTTCATAGCGTTTGGATATAGTCCCTGTGCCGAGAACCGAAGCACGTTATCCCACCCCACCCCACCCCACCCCACCCACCCCACAGCACCAACCCTCCCAAGCAATGAGGATGAGGATGATGACGATGACGATGATGATGATAAATGACGATGACGATGACGATGATGATGATGATGATGATCATGATGTCGATGATGGTGGTGATGATGATGATGACGCAAGTGAGGGGTCTTCCAAGACACAAGTGAGACAGAGGCGCAAGTGAGCGGTTTTCCGAGTTGCAAGTGCTTGCAAGTGCAACATTTGCCTGTACCTGGCATCCTATCTGGCGTCCCAACTGACATGTATTCAGTGAATAGTAAATAGATGTAAATAGTAAATGTGCCCGTCGACATGCCAAAATGCGCCCGTCGACATGCCAAAATGACGGCCCGGGATGCCAAAAAGTAGGCTGGAAAGGAAAAATAGTAAAGTGTAGAATAGTAAATGTGCCCGTGGACATGCCAAAATGCCCCCGTCGACATGTCAAAATGACGTGTGCCCGTCGACATGCCAAAAAAACGACGTAACTGCGGCCGTGGACATGCCAAAATTTGCCCGTCGACATGCCAAAATGACGCTCGTGCCGGTCGACATGCCAAAAACGACATAACTGCGGCCGTCGACATGCCAAAATGTGCCCGTCGACATGCCAAAATGACGCCTGTGCCCGTTGACATGCCAAAAACGACGTAACTGTGCCTGTCGACATGCCAAAACGACGTGCGGCAATGGCAAATTTTTATATTGCGGGGCGTTTTTTTTGCATGTCGACGCGTGGTATCCTCACACATCGATAAATATGTGTATGATGTATATACAGTGTATCATGTCACTATCATAATTTTGTGGTCACAGCCTGCCCCCAGCAAGCAAGGAACAAAGGAAGGATTGGACTGGTTTTGACAAAGAAAGACCTCAAGAAACTGCAGAGTGCTGGCACGATCTTTGGAAAAGCAAAAAAGGTGTGTTTCGCCTGAGCAGTTGTCACGTGTCTAGGATGCTTCAGAAAATAACCAACTGTTGCCTATCTATTATTGCCTCTTTCTGGTTCAGGCGGCCAGATTTGGCTGTGGATCCAAGTTGGGGTTCTGCTTGTAGTGATCCTTCGGGCAAAGAATCTTTGGGATTTACCTGACCTGGTGAAAAGATCTGACAAAACATGTTTTGGTATTTTAATTTCAAGATGGTCCGTAAGCATCTTGAAACAACTCACTGGGTGGGATCTTCAACCAAGTATACGACATCAGATTCGACGACTGTTGACTGTTCCTCTGGAAGGCTCATACCCCTACTCTCTTGTCAGTAGTGGGTTTGTCCCAGAATTATTCATATGGAATCCCAATGAGTCATGACCATGGTTTGTGATCGGATTCCTGCAATTCGATGGCCACTTTGGAGGTGTGCCCCTTCCTGGGAGTCACATCGAAGTAGTGGATGTATCCCCATGTTCAATCAAAGCCATTTTTTGTCCCATTGTTGGTTATATAAGAGATAAATATGACTGAATATATACATTGTTAAATGGCCATTATATGCCAATTATATGCCCATTATATCCCATTGTGTCCCACCCATATCCAACTTCATGAACTATTGACCGTCGTGGTTTAGTGTGGTTGGTTATTATATTGCAAGTACATTGTGTAATTAGTACCAAAAAAAGATCAGGTGATTTACCCCGAGTTTCTCAATTTTAGTAGGATGTCCTTGAAACACAAAACTAGTTGTTGGAAGCAATACATCCTACCCTCTGGTAAACTAACATAGCTATGGAAAATTGTCATTTATAGTAGATATACCCATTAAAAATGGTGAATCTTTCCATAGCTATGTAACAGTTTACCAGAGGGTAGTTTTCCTTAAAGCAGGACATCCCCAGCAGATGTACAAAACTAGATTCATGAAGAATGAATGTTGATGAAACAATACATCATAATGATGTTTTCCTTAAAGCAGGACATCCTATGTATAGTTTCTGTACAAAAAAACTTGCATGTTTCGTTCGCACAGATGATCTCCGGAGAGGCCTATGGGATGCGCATGGGCCCATGTCGCATGTGGGATCTCGTGGGGATCGATCTCTTTGCACGTGAACGCGAGAGGCGGACGACCAAAAAAAAATGGGAGAATTGGAAGGGGAAAACCAGTGGCTGCAGATATCGTTGGTTTATAATTTGGGATCTAACTTTGGTTCTAGTTATATCATGTTATATCATGTTATATCATGTTATATCCCATATAAACCATTGTTAAACTATAGCTACAATTCAATTTAGCGAACTATGGGGCCTCTTCTATGATTATTTATCATCGGGATACATTGCGATTATAACATGTGATGTGTTTAACATACTTATTGATGCAGTGTGTGGGTCGCGGAAGATAAGTTTCGGTTGGTTTAGAACTCCAAGAAGTGGTTGATTTATGGTGTGGACATCTCTACCGTTGAAGGGTTTACACACCGGCTTCTAACGGACCATAGGCTCTGCCAAGGAGCGACCACGGAAAATATCCCCGAAGTTAGCACATGTTGAGAAACCAGATGATAACTTGCAACACTGAAAAATCCTACACTTGAAACACTTGCAGGCAATCTCCATACATAAATACATGGCATTATATAGCAACCCCCAAAAGGAAAGAACAGTAACTACCATTTTAGTTGGATTTTGGATTTTATGTGTGGATCTTTTTGAAGATGTACCATCTGGTTATTTAACATAGCCATGGAAAATCACCATTGTTGATAGGTAAACCATCTTTAAATGGTACATGTTCCAAAGCTATGTTAGTCATAACCAGAGGGCATTCCTCATGCATCTGCATGCCATCCGAAAAAAATGCTGCCAGGGAGGGTAAGCTGAATCCCGAGAAGTTTGTCTTGGATGCCATGTGCGCAGCATGGAAGGAAGCTGGCTGTATCCAGAAATGTCTATGCACGGGATATGATATAATATGGTTTCCATAAATGGGGGTACCCCAAAATGGATGGTTTATAGTGGACAATCCTGTCACAATGGATGATTTAGGGGTACCCTTATTATTCTAGAGAACCTTCATATAGTTGTGGAATGTTATGGATATTGATAGTTTTTTTTAGACTGGATAATCATATTATGTGAACGGTTTACAAAGTGAGGCCCCCAAGATAGCTAAGTTGATAGTTGGTTGAAATAAGTACAATCACCTTTGGGTTTATTGGAGATATATCGAACGTGGCTTAATGAGGTTTATAAAGCAACCAACACAACTAGGCCCCAGTGGAGCCGTAGATGCTGTGAATGACAATGAAAATATATGGGTGTGTCTGAAAGTTGGATACCAATCAAATTGCAATTCAAATGCAAAAACAATTGATAATTCATTGGAATTGGACTACCCCATTTCCAGACAAATCAATGTTGAGAAGTGGGGATAACTGGGGTATAATACACGACGATACAGGACGTATATAGTTGGTTCTGACCCAGTCTCTACAATGGCTTAAGCAGATTCAACTTATAAATCCATCCAGATATTCTTCTACCAACATTATATATATATATTATATATATATATATATCAACCATAAAGCCAACTTGACCTTAGTTCAACCAGCCCTACCTCGAACACCTCACGTAGGTACAAGGCCCAGCGTTACGGCCAGAAATCTGGGAAGGCGCACCCCGTTCTCGGCGGGAAAGGATAGGTCAGGATCGAAGATGATCGGCAGGCATTCACTGGCCATAGCACCCGTCCCCAATTAAATCACCATTTTTATGGCTGGGATGTGTACATGTTGTTCATGGCAGGGTTTCCCACATGAAATGCTTTGTGTAAAGGTTTGTCAAATAATGCCGGATAGGATACCCCAAATATCTCAAAATAACATGTCTGCGTTAATGAGACAATTATGATGACGACATTCTTTTCAGTGTACCTATTCTCAGGCAAACCCAAAGGCAATTTTGTTTGTTATTGAAACCTTGAATTTAGGTAGTCGAGTGCGTTGATTCTGGGTCACACGAGCGGGAACATTCTACCCGACCCGAACCAATTTCCTAAAATGATACCCCCGAATCATCCATTTCAATAGGATTGTCCATGAAATAAACATATATTGGTTGGTGGTTTGGAACATTTTATATTTTGCCATATATTGGGAATAATCATCCCAACTGACTCATTTTTTTCAGAGGAGTAGGTCAAAACCAGATCCAGCGTTTTTGGGGTACCCCCCATGACTTAGGAACCCCCAGGTGAACCTCATGCAGGAATATGGACGAGGTCTTTTTGCGCCTGGTTCTGGCCCCTTTTTCATTGATGATTTACCATATGAATTTACATTTGATTTCCATGAATTTTCATTTAATATGGCCTGTTTCTAATCTATATAAAAATTCCCGGTATCATGAAATGCATGAAATGCAATGTAACAATGTAGCAATTGCCCCCAAAGAAATGGAGAAGTTTCACGGAGCCCCCAGCCGAAATGAACTGCGGTTGATGTTTTGGTCCTGGTCGGCAGGTTCCCTTTGGATGTTGCATCTTTTGGGGACACTCGGGGAACTCCCCAATGAATCAAGCCACTTTCAAATACTTTCAATCTATTGCAAATTTAAGCACTTTCAATCATTTTCAATCTATTGCAGGTTCGATAAAAAAATGCGAAAACACCTTTGCACCGAAATTGTCTCATTTGCCTCGAATGATAGCTGCTCGTTTCCACCTCACGTGGAATTATTATCTCAATTGACATATTTTTGGGATTGGCTGAAGCCACCTCTCAGAAATGAGCTGTAACATGGTGTAAGATTTGTGTTTTTTTCATGTTTTGTTCCGATTATATAATCCCCTAGAAATCCCCCAGATTCTGCCGAAACTGACCGCAGCTCCGGGCCGGTTTTTCGGCCGGTCGCCAGGGCTTCTACACATACGACGAGAAGCGTCGTCACCAGCGCGATCCCACGGCGGAAGCGCTGATCCAACAGGTGCATCTCCCTGACTTTTCAATGGGCTAATTTTGGAAAAATGTACCAGTGATGTTAGTTGGTTTAGATTCGCCCCAGTAACTATAGTTATTTGCGTACCATAAACCATAGTTATTGGAGTTATAAACCAACTTAGCTATCGAACGGGGGCCTCACATTGCAGTAATTGTGTTGTTTTATTTCAGATGGTTGGATTTGGTCGTATGTTTTTTCAATTTGGCGGGTCAAAGATCATTCAGTTTGTGTGAAAGGTGTGAAAGGTAGCCTTGCAACCACCAAGTTTCAGTTGTAATCATAATTGGAGGATGTTGAAAGGCATGCGCGGTTTGCATATTTTGGAACAGTTATCCCCATGAAACATATGAAACTTTCACAGGTGTTAAGCCAACACCTTGGCAAATGCTTGGTGAGATAGGAGTCCCTCAAAAGATTTTTCCGGACTTTTGCTTGGATGTTTGTTGATGTTTCCACCCATAAAAATTGCAGGTGTCCAACGGTTCTATGTGGGTATGGATTCGTTCAAAGCCTATGAACTCCATGTCTTAAGAGATGAACAGCCATAAATTTCCAGCTATTTTGGTGTGAAAATTCGGGAATTCCATTGGTTTTTCCTCCATTGCCATGTATGCATGCCAAAAACATATGATATTCATAAAGCTCAACGGTTCCTGCAGGTTTGGAAGACCAATGGCGTGCAAGCCAAGACCGTGTCCGAGGTGCGTTGAACTTCCAGAGATTCGCGCTGAAGATGCAAAAAAACATAAAGATGAGGGTTGTATTTATCCTCCAAAATGGTGATTTAACCAGGAAACATGAGAATATATATGTTTGGGTTGTAGGACAATTTACACAGGAAACACCAATATTTGTCGGTGAAGACCAGAGTTTGCTGCATTTCTATGTCATATTTCCATACCTTTCCTGCATTGTTTTCCATTCACCAATCCATCAAATACTCATGTATTGAGAATGGAACCCATTAATTGCATTGGATTGTCCAAAACTACAATCAAGAATGATGGTATAAAGCCATCTATGGCATGTAACATCATGTAACTATATACCCAAAAAATACGACATTTTGGGTTGTCCACAAAATAGGGGTGTGTACCCCCATGCTACCGGTTGGTTCCATGCAGGGAATGTTTGGGATTCTTCATGCTTGGTTCCCAGCTCTCAAGGTGGTGCTAATCGGAGCAGTGATAGCATTGATATGCATTGATCATATGGATTGGATGCCCCAACCACCTTCCCATTGGTTCCCATTGGTTCCCATTGGGTACATGGTGACTTGCTTCGAATGTAAATTCATTCAACTGTGGATTACCATACCCAACCATTGCATTCTGTACTCATACCAGTACCATTCATATCTTGAGGACATCGCGCCTCTTCGCTTTGGAAGTGATCAGAAAAAAACCCTCTGTGTTTCCGGGAAGATCAGCGATGGGTGGTCTGAAACCAGTGAATCAGGCGTAGATCTGAATGGCAGGGCATCCCTTGGATTGTGGATCCAGGAATCCTCAGTTTTAGCCATGAGTCTGGTGAAGATCAACCGATCTATCTTTGGTTATTGAACAGTTACCCACCACGATTTCTGGGATGAAAACATTAGTGCGGCTAGCTGGGCGGCTACCAGGTGGTGACCATTGTAAAGCCATCCAACGGGTTCGATGGAACCTTGGCCTTGCTGCCATGGCCTACAGGAAGAGATCATTGACAATCTGTACCTGCCTGTGGTGAACGAAGGTGGGGGAGAAGCTTCCGGACCGTACCTCGAAGTTGCTAGATCCTAGATGATTGGAGGGGGTAATTATATTTGCTATAGGGATTGTACGGCATGTATCTACAGGATACACTGTATAATCTCTATCTACGGTGGATGGAAGAAATCCTGCACCAGTTCATAAACAGCTCATAGGTGGTTTATCCCATTATTTCATATTATTTCCAGGCTTTCTACCATCCCAGGTGGTACAGGATTTCTTCCATCCACAGTATGTTCCATGACACGCAAGCTCCGAGTCAAAGGTTTGAGTGTATATTCAGTGCCCATCATATTGATGGTAATTCCTTCGTATACAACTCGTTCAAGGGGAATTTCATTATGTCATTCATGAATCGAGCCGGAGGCTTCAAATGTCTGGAGGAAGGTATGGCCATCCGCGCCTCTGACGTGGATGTGTGCTGCGTCTTTGGCCCCTTGATGTGCAGGGTGGAGGGCGTTTAGGTGTCAGCTTTTCAAGTGGGGAGAATGGGGGTCGGATTTCACCCATCATTTGATGGTGGTGAAGTACCATGTTGTACCATCGAAAACTGGGATTTCACATGATTGAACCATGAAAAATTAAGAGGATAGACAAGAAAAACAGTCTGATATTTGGGCAACTTGGGAGGTTTATGAAACGTTTTAAGCCTGGCCTGGTAAACTGTTACATAACTATATGGAAAATCAACTATGATTATTTAATATAGTTAAAAATGGCTAAATCAACTATTTCGCCTGGGCCATTTTTGAAAAACGCCAACCACCGTGGCAGTTTGGCCGCTGGTGACTTTTTCCAGGCTACAACTGGCCGAGATATCGCGGTGGTCCAATGAAATGGGCGCCTGGAAACTCAGGAGCTCTTTGGTTACCTGGTTGGTGACTGAAACCATGGAATAGTGATCCCAACTGACGAAGTCCATCATTTTTCAGAGGGGTAGGTCAACCATAGGTCAACCACCAACCAGTTACTGGTTGGTGGCTGGTGACATCCATAATGAAGTGCTGGCGTTGATACCGGATGAAGTTCCCATCACTTATCATGTCCTATAGATTCCTATGGATTCCCATAAATCGTCATTTGGTAGAACCATCTATAAACCGGGATTTTGCATTGCCATATATTGCCATGCTTTATTTCTGATTACCAAAGAGTATCCTTGGCGCTCCAAATACCCGCTGATTCTTGGTGTTTGAATTCCAGAGAACAGAACCATATACAGTTGTTGAAGGTCTTTGGAGCAAAAGGGTGGGTTATGTTTAGGGCCAAGGGTCTCGAATAACATTTCCAAGTGATGCCCTCTAGCCTTTACCTAGCATAGTCGGTTTAGAACTAGCTTAACTGTTGGGCTTACCATCTGGTTATTTAACAGTTAGCGAACTGGAAAATCACCATGCTATTTAGTTCGGTAAGCCATCTATTTCTATGGACCATCTATACCATGGCTATGTTAGTCATAACCAGAGGGTAACCGACATATCTTCCTGAAACTTGTCGTGCTGGGTTCACTGAAGCTGGACCAAACTCTGCTCGATGGATGCTGAGACCTCAGATGCTTTTGGCTATGGATATATATATATATATACAGGATGGGGCCCCTTAGTTATAAGTTGGTTTATAACTCCATCTAAATCTAAATATAATTATAAGTATCATACACTATTGGTATTATGGTTATAAACCAACTTAGCTAACTATGGGGCCCCATCCTGTATGTGTATTACATTATATATATATATATATATATAGTCTCCGCCGTACATGGGCCTAGAACACTGCTGTCGTCACGTGATGCACGTGCGATTTCACGGACAGATCAGTGAGCCGAAAAAAATGTGGTTCAACTCCCATGAACGCTTCAGAAGATATAGACACCTTTAGTCACTTAGATGGGTCACAATGAATCAACTTACACAGCTTTCAAGGCCCATTGTGGTTGATATTGATGATTATGCGCCCTTATCTGATTTCCCATACTTCAGCATAATCAAAAACCCATAAATCTGGGTAAGTTATACTGTTATAGTGTAACGACCTCCGCTTCGCTGGGCTGTGACTCTCCTTCTGCAGTAATATCCGTATATATATATAAATTAGAACGACCTCACTGTGACATCACTGCAATAAAGAGAATCTATTATTTCACATGAGTGAATTGTTGATTCATTGATTCAGATTAATGAATCGTCATCCCTGCCACATGAATATTTTGATGTGTTCAATGCCACCCATAAAAATTGGTAATTTTGGGAATGGATTCACTATTGCTTTACGGACTTTATATCACTTTTAGATGGCTTATAGTTTTTTGTTTTAAACCAGTTCCTAAGTGAGATATCCCATCAGTGAATCATCATTTGATATCAACAATCCCACACCAGATGATGATTCATCAATTAAGTTTTACTCCAGTTTTATGTGGAAATACCCTTGAAAACTTTAATGTCGAAATGATTGTCTATATAAGTTTTATTTCCACATTAATTAAATCTATTACCCTCTGGTAAATGAACCGTTCGACCCTGAAAATCACCCTAATATTGAGTGGTTAAACACATCTTAATCTTGTCCCTCTTTGGCAGGGTCTATGTTCATTTACGGGATTATAATTGTTCATATCTATGTCCATAAAGATTGTATATTATAATGGTAAGGATTCTCCACATTAAACATGATATTACCCATATGCAACCCATGGTGCTACAATATTTACAAAACTGGGCCATGATTTTTTTTTTTAATGTAGGTGTGCATATTCCAGCACCATGGGTTGCATATGGGTTCTATGTCCAACTTCCCCATGGATTTTCCCAACTCTCCAGGTTTACTGAGGTGGGTCTTGAGAAGGTCCTCGCGAAGGCGGGGAGATTGGTCATGGGGATGTCCTATGGATTTTTCGACGGTGAAAAATCCAGATTTTGGGATTTTAGGGATGGGAGTTAGCTGAGTTGGTTGAAGATAAAGTAGTTTAAGTAGGCCCCCCCAGTGATGTGAACGTTGGTTTATTATAAGCCCCAGTAACTAGTTCGTTATTTGCGTACCATAAACCATAGTGAAATTGGAGTTATAAACCAACTTGGCTATCTTGGGGGCCTCACATTGTAGACATATGAAACCTAGTTGGTGGTGACTGGAACATGTCTGGATTATGACTTTCCATTCAGTTGGGAATGGAATAATCATCCTGACTGACGAACTCCATCATTTTTCAGAGGGGTAGGTCAACCACCAACCAGAAACTAGTTGGATGGTTTTTTACAGAACTTATAGAACCTAAGGCTACGGCCAGATTGTACAATGTGAGGCCCCCGTTCGATAGCTAAGTTGGTGAACATAACTCCAATTTCACTATGGCTCATGGTACTTATAACTATAGTTACTGGGGCTTATAAACCATCGTTCACATCACTGTGGGGGGCCTCACTTATCGTAGGATCTTAAAGACCTTAAGATGTGCGAAGTTGGGTTGATGGGATCATCTGGTGACAGGATTCAAAATCATTGCGACTGCTGGTGTCATCGTTGCCATGGCTGAAGAATATCTCTGCCATAAATGATGACAACGGCAATGTATATAATTCTATATACCCTCTGGTAAACTAACATAGCTATTGAAAATGGCCATTGATCAGTTATAAGTACTTATAACCCCATTTATAGAATGTATAATCCCATTTATAACCAGTTATAACTGGTAAAAGGCCATAACTGTATATAATTCTATATATCTCAAATGGATTGCCATGGCTTGAATCTAATTTCTCATTTGAAAGAATGAAACTGGTTGGTGGTTTCAAACATGAATGTTATTTTAGGTTATTTTCCATTTCATATATGGGATGTCATCCGACACCCATTGACGAAGTCCATCATTTTTCAGAGGGGTAGGGCTCAACCACCAACCAGATTTAGTTCAATGATTCTGCCTGATTTTCCGGCAGGTGGAGGCACTGGGATTGAAGCCCTCTGCGCTCTTGAAGGCAAGGGGAAGGGAATCTTGGTAGGTTTGGATGGGGAGAACAATGACACATTCTATTTGGACATATGATTACATTAAATATATATATATATATATGTATATGTATTATATATTATATATTATATATTATATTAAATATATTATATATATTATATATTATATACTATATATATTCTATATTCTATATATTATATATTCTATTTATTATATATTCTATAGATTTTATATTTAATATGTATATTATATATATTATATATATTATATATATTATATATATATCATATTATTTGTACATTACATATTATATGATAATATATTATATTATATTATATTATCTTATATTATATTATATTACATTACATTATATCATATTATATTACATTATATTATATTATATATATATTACATATTATATATATATATATTAAGATTAAGCATTGTCAAACAACAATATGGTGTCCTATGATATAACAGTTTAACCCATACTAAAACCACTAGATTATTATCTTTTACTTAGTGGCAACACAAATGGTGACTGTTTTCAGTTTTCCCGCAAACCAAATCATTGATATACGTAGACATATATATATATATGTATTTGTTTATTTAAATATTTATTTATTTATTCACATACATATATGTATATGTATAAGATATATATATATCTATCTGTTATATACATGCGTGTAAATATATTATACATATATTATATATATATATATACATGCATGGTACCTCCAAAATTGTCCAGGAGGCGGTCGAGAAGAAGTGGAAAATGAATTCCAAAGACTTCAACGCGCGTGCCATGGCTGCCATGGCTTCAAGGGGAGGAAACTGCTAGTGATGTCTCGTAGATCTAGTAATCCAAGGTAATGAGTGGAACTTGCTTTTTGAAAATCTCAGATTGGAAAGAAGATTGACTAAGAGAAATGCTAGATATAATTTCATAGAGATTAGATCAGTTCGATAGATAACAGTTGTGATAGACACAAATCTTACTGCGGGATCCGAGACAATACACAGATGTGGGAAAAAGAGCCCTACGAAGCAATGACGGGATCAATCAATTGAAAGACAACAGCGGGTTAGATCACAAATTATGACAGAGTAGCTTTCTGGGACACGTTGATTGACACTAGGCATACTGCTGGCGTGTTGAGAGCGTTGTGATTCTGCCTTCAAGGTCAATGAAGTGGCCGTGAAATGGAAAAGTACAGGATCATAAACCAAGCTTGCAGGATGATGCAGAAATTGCAGTGCACGAAATATGGACTATATTCACAAATCATCCTCTGGTAGTTTAATATCGTCCTTGAACATCATTTTTATTAGGTACATGTATAAATCATCGCACTAAATTGGTCATGTTCCATGTCAAACCGTTAAATAGATACTATGACAATAATATAATTCATGAAACTACATAGGTCCATAGGTCATGTTCCATATCAAACTGGTTAGATTGCCTGTTCGGGTATCATGGAATGCCACATACGTCGTACTCGGTGTTTCACTATCGAAACGGCCAGGTGTTTTAGCAGCCTGGAATTCCACTTGGCCTGAAGCCAGGTTGTGAGCGTGGCAGCGTGGCCCGCAGATTGGTGGAAATTACGTGTCATGAGTTTCGACACTTCTTTGAGGATCTATAATTAATGATCAATGATAAATCAATGATTATAATAAATGATAAGTCAACGCTAAATCAATGATGAAACTTATCATTTAGCATTGACTTATCATTTATCACTTATTTTTATTGTTGGAACTGATAAATAACATCATTCAACTTTCTATGAAATGATAAATTCTTCTGAGCAAGTTTGGAATTCACTCAGCCCACGACTGTGGCCCCACTAACGTGTCCTAAGCAAAATCGGCCGACGTGGGGAATTTTCTGCGGGTAAAATCCCTGGATTTGGAGTATGAAAAAATGGGAAAACATGGACAGGTGTAGTTGGGAAGTTGGGAAGTTATGGCCATGGCTAAACCAGGTAAATAACTGGTGATTTCTATGGGATGAAATACATTTCTATAAATGGGGTGACTTGTTAGTACTTATAACTGATAGCCCATAACTGTGGGAAGTTGGGACATAGTTGGGACATAGTTGGGACACACATAAAAACCTATAGCTGCAGACACATGAAGCAATACCTAAAACAGCCACCGCGGGCAACATCTAAATCTATGGCCAGTGTTTACCATGCCCATATGTTCCATGTATGGTGTATTTACCGACATTTGGGTGAATTTTTAGGGCAAATGCTGATACATATATGTAAGTATTCCATACATGGAGCAGATGGGATGGTTAGAAACCACGGATATTGTGTAAGCAGCGGTGATTTTCTGAGGTGATTTTGTGAGCAATACAGTGCCTGCAATTGGATGTTGTACAATGTGAGGCCCCCGTTCGATAGCTAAGTTGCTGAACATAACTCCAATAACTATGGTTTATGGTACGCACATAACGAACTAGTTACTGGGGCTTAGAATAAACCAACGTTCACATCACTGGGGGGCCTCACATTGTATGATATATTATGATATTGTATGGGCTGGTTTAGTCTCTGGCCCATTGGACATTGGTGTGGAATTCCATAACATCTCTGCAAGTCAGGGAACGGTGGGATGACATCCGATGGGTTCTGGACCACCACAAACGGACTTCAAAAGCACATGGGAATATGTTGGGTGTTGATGGGATGTTAAATTAGACCATTCATGGTTCAAATCTAGATAGAAAAGCTGCTTTGCACTTTTATTTGGGTGGTGGTTTGGAACATGTTTTATTTTCCATATATTGGGAATAATCATGCCAACTGACTCTGATATTTTTCAGAGGGCTTGAAACCACCAACCAGCCATCAATGGATCAAATCTAGCGATACTGCTTCGCACTTTTTTATGTTTGTTCTGAGATGATCTGGAAGATTGGGCCAGCAGTTAGGATGTTTTAAAGCCCTGACCTGGTCTGCAATCAGTGCCGCATTTTGAAGATGAGGCGGCATTTCGGTCTGTGTTTCCTGGATCCAGAGCAATGGTCTGCCGCATGTGTGACATCTGAGTCACTTGTTGGTGAGATCAGCCATGTCCTGTGGCCAACATGTTTGAGGCTCTAGATTCTAGTTGGAACAAAATATATTGCTGTATATATATATATATATACATATTGGTTATTCTTGTTGAAAATAAAATCAGGTTCACTTCGTTCCAGCTCTCATGCTTGATTTCTGACAATGGAACACTCATGTTGGCTGGTAGAGGCACCTGAATGCCATATAGCTGGAGGAATGAACACATAGATTTCATTGGTTGGTGGTTTGGAACATTTGTTATTTTATCATATGCCCTCTGGTAAACTAACATAGCTATGGAAAATCACCATTTTTCATGGGAAAATCCACTATAAATGGTCATCTTCAATAGCTATGTTAAATTACCAGAAGGTATTGGGAATAATCATCCCAACTGACTAGTGGCTAATATTTTCCTGAGGGGTAGGTCAACCACCAACCAGTTCACCTTTCTTTTGTGTCCCTTTGGGTAACAGGGTTTGATCTACAGCCACTTGTTGCTTCGGTGATTACATTCATGCGCCTTGCTCTGGATGCAGCATCTAGACCGGGCAGGATAGAGTGTGGCACCAACCTCCTCGTATCGATGTCTTTTTCCATGGCCCAAAAAGGAAATTGATGAATATTGATGAACATGAAATTGGACTTGGAATATCTGAAACATTCTGAAACTATCTTCAACATGTGTGCTCTGTCCTGTCCCCGTTTTAGTGGCGCCTCGTTTGGAGACGGCATGAAAAGATCGTTCAACATGGTCTCGCCTGGACATTTACTTGTTCTTTTTCCGGCAGGGTGGTCATTTGGTGAAACACATCAAAATTTATCCGGTTGGTGGTTTGGAACATTTTTCCCCATATATTGGGAAGAATAAACCCAACTGACTTTCATATTTTTCAGAGGGGTTGAAACCACCAATCAGTTTATCATTGACCACAATATGCCCTTCTGGTTTCGGAAATGGGTCGGTTGAACATATTTCGAACACAAGGACCTTCCAGATGACTTTGCTCAACCACGATGGTATCATCAAGATGTTTCATGAATGGTGTGTGTGTGTGTCATCAGTTGTGGGCAAAAAACAGTGCATTTTGCGAAAGAATATGATCTATTCATGCCACAGCAGTAGAACTCCTCCCAGTGAAACCGTATGAACACTATGGTATGCCAACAGATGACCTGAGTACATGTATACAAATCATTGTGCATTGCAAGATTGAATTCTTAAATGGTTCAAGTAGTCAATCACGATTTTTAGCATCCAAGAGGTTTCCCCAATTTCTGCAGCTAAACTCCCAAAACCTGTCGCCGTGACATCCGGGATGCTTCAACTGGGCCGCTGCTGTTTCTGCTCCCGAGTGTTTGATACTCGAAACCCTCCGCCGGGCTGGGCTGACATGTTTTCTTGTCTAATTCCAGATCCATGGTCAACATCGTTTTTGTTTTGCCTTTTGAGACCTTGTGAAAAATATCAGACATTGTAATATCATGTTCTGAAGCTAAATGATGTATATTATGGTCAACATAATTCATAAACATTCATAGTATATCAAACTGTGTCGAGATGGAATAATCAGCAAACATGTTCAACACCTTTTTGCCACCCTTGGTCTACATACAAATTCGGGGCCGCTCAACGGCGAGAACTCCAGCGTCCTCCAGCGCGCCCCTCTCATGGCTCGTGGGCAGGCAGGGATGTCTCCGCAAACGTGCATCACAGGTTGCAAGATGTTTTAAGTTTGGCTGTGTATATATATATATATATACACATTATATTACAGTATATACACTTTCTGTTTTTATATACAACCACTTACAATGAAAATATGTTGTATCCCATATATATATATATAGTATAATCATATAATATGATATGATATAATATGATATATATATATATAAACAATATAATATAGTATAATATAATATAATATAATATAGTATAATATAATATAATATAATATAATAATATAATACAATATAATATAATATAATATTATAATAAAATATAAAATAGCATAATATTAAATAATATAATATAATATGATATGGTATATGATATAATATAATCTAATGGAATGTAATATAATATGATATAATATAATGTAATGTAATAATATATATATATTGTATTTTACTTGGATCAGGTATCCAAGGCAAGTGGGATTATCATTGGGAGGATTTTTGTTGCTCTTAAAGAAACGTATCCGAGATTGCCCTATAATCTGTCGTTCAGCAAAAAACACCCAACTTACCCTCTGGTAAACTGTTACATAACTATGGAAAATCACTATTTTTAATGGGAAAATTCACTATTTCAATGGCCATTTTCAATAGCGAACTGTTAGTTTACCAGATGGTAAATACACTGTAATACATATGTTTTTCGAAACTGAGTCGGGGAGTTGTCATGTATTTCCATTGCCCCAAGTAGGCACTGCCTGGTGTTGTCAGTCACAAAAAAAAACATCTTTGATCACTCTCTGTTAATCGAGCTTGACGAAACACCTCCCATGTTCATCCAATATTGGTCGATGTTTTTGCCAATTACCCCTAACTAACAGTTCGATGTGGAAAAGCCCACCATTTGCAGATCATTTTCCAGTTTCCCCATAGATTTTCCACATCTAGTTGTTAACCAGGGCATTTTTTGATATGCCGTGAGTTGTGGCGCTTTTTCTTGGTTTTTCCCATCGGTTTTTCCAGGCAGCGACCGCTGCATTGGTGGCCTCACTGGGAGCCTTTCTATTTGGTCTTGATATTGGCGCCTGGGACTTGTCCTGTCGGACTGGTAGGATGCAAGGTGGTGCCCCCGTTCGATAGCTAAGTTGGTGAACATAACTCCAATAACTATGGTTTATAGGTGATATATCTATATAGTGAATGGGTTTACAACCAATTTATAACTGGAGGGGGCACCACCTTGTGCTACTGGTACTACTGGCGGGATGGTGGATCGAAGCCCAATTTTTCTGGGTAAATCTTCGTGAATTTAAGGCGTAAGGCAGGCAAGTTGTAGCTTTAAAAAAATTGCTAATAGATGGGGATGTGTACCTACAATGAGGCCCCTGTTCGATAGCTAAGTTGGTGAACATAACCCCAAGATAGCAGCATCTACAATGTGAGGGCCCCCCAGTGATGTTAGTTGGTCTATAAGCCCCAGTAACTATAGTTATAAGTACCATAAACCATAGTTATTGGAGTTATAAACCAACTTAGTTATCTTGGGGGCCTCACATTGTAGATGCTGGTATGGCGGATCGGGGGAAGCTCAATGTTGGGAAAACAGTGCCATAAATTTGCACCATCCCCCAGTCACCATGACTTTATAGGTGGGATAAACTTACCATTCCCAGTAATGGGTGGTAAAAATATGTAAAAATGACATTGTGTTACCCACATTAATTGTTTGTTTTGTTTGAATCTTGCGTAAGGCACGTTTGTAGCTTCATAGTTTGCATATATGGGGATGTATACTAACATATGCGCATCAGTTTGATATTAGTTGCAGCAGATCTAAGATTGGCTATTTGGCTTGCAGTTGTGCCTGCAGTATCTCTGGCATTCCAAAATACAATTCTTAGTCTATGTTGATATCATGGGTCATTTTTTTTTCCGAGAATCAACTAATATCGCCAGCCATTAAATATGGTTATCATTCACACATTTGTCATTTGGAGATTTGATGAATGAGAAACCTGGGGATAAAGACAATGAGAAATACCCCAGTTGATTGGTTAGGGTACTGGATTGTACTAGCTGGTTGATGGGGGAGTAAAATAAGCATTGATAACCCATAATAAGAACACATATTCATCATCCAAGATCATCCAGTATTTCATGGGGGAGAGTGGTGTTCCCACCTGGCCTCATAGTGACTACACTTCCCGAGTTGCTGAAGGTTTGGCGGAGCTAAACAATTAATGGCAAAAGATATGGGAAAACCTTGGATGGCTAGTTGAACATTTTAGGGGGTTTAGGGTTGCAGGGCTGTTTCCTTTGGCTATCAATTGGGAATAGTTGGGATACATACTAACCAGCCAAGACAATATCATTTTGATGTTTTTTTTGGATACTATCAGGACCTTACAATGATATACATCATTTTCCAGGATATATATATATATATATATAATCCCAGCTGATTTGGATATAATACCTGGTTGGTGGTTTGGAACATGAATTTTATTTGTCCATATATTGGGAATAATCATCCCAACTGACTTTCATATTTTTCAGAGGGGTAGGCCAACCACCAACCAGTTACTTTCTGGTAAACATACAATAAACTATGGAAAATCACCATTTTTAATGGGAATATCAACTATAAATCACCAACCAGTTATAGTGTTTTTTGATCCAGTATTGGCCGTGTTTGCTGAACAGATTGCTTCAGCATCGGAGAAAACTGAGGCTACATCGTAGCTTGGCCGAGGGGACATCCTCGTGACGCCTCTTTGTTGCTGGGAAGGTTTCATCAGTTATAGATATGTACAATGTGAGGCCCCCCAGTGATGCGAACGTTGGTTTAGATTCGCCCCAGTAACTATAGGTATAAGTACCACAAACCATAGTTATTGGAGTTATAAATCAACTTAGCTATCTTGGGGGCCTCACATTGTAGTTTGTTATATACCCAGGTATATGATGGAACCATAAAAGACAAAAAAAAACATGGAAATTTATGAAACCATATATTTTTTTTTTATGGCTGTATAATATTGTATAATTACATGATGAAACCATCATATGCAGTGCTTTAATGTAATTATACAATATTATACAATATTATACAATGTTATACAATATTATACACCCACAACAAAAAAAACAACGGTGTGTTCTATGTTGTAAATATCGCGCCGACCAGTTTTCAGCGTTTTCTTCGACTCGAAATTTGGCCGAAACTCAATTCGCTGATGATTTTCCATGATCTCTTTGGAGAGTTGAGATGAAATCCTGCACCAGTTGATAGGTGGTTTGTCCCATATTAATCCATATTACCCTCTGGTAAACGTTTACATAGCCATGGAAAATCACCCTTTTATAGCTGGGTAAATCTAATCTGTTTGGTGGTTCACATCATACTAATCACTATTAATTAATAGACATCTAATGACATCTATAGACTCTAGATCATCATATTAATCCATATTACCCTCTGGTAAACGTTTACATAGCCATGGAAAATCACCATTTTATAGCTGGGTAAATCTAATCTGTTTGGTGGTTCACATCATACTAATCACTATTAATTAATAGACATCTAGTGACATCTATAGACTCTAGATCATCATATTAATCCATATGACCCTCTGGTAAACGTTTACATAGCCATGGAAAATCACCATTTTATAGCTGGGTAAATCAACGAACTAAATGGCCATTTTCAATAGCATATTAACTGGTTTTATTTATAGGGGACAAGCATCCAAGGGTAAATCGTATGGAACTGAATACAGTTATGGCCATTTATCAGTTATAAGTACTAACAAAACCCCATTTATAGAATGTATCATCCCATAGAAATAACCAGTTGTAACTGATAAATGGCCATAACTGTGGATGGTTGAAATCCATATTATAGGCTTTCAACCATCCCTACGGTGGTGCAGGTTTTTTACCGTCCACAGAGCGTCACACGCCGGCATCGTCGCCCCGATTTTATTAGGGTTTGGCCGAACATGGGGAAATATCCAACATGACAATTTCAATGGATTGGTTTAAGGGAAAATCTACAGGAATCCATAGTTTTTTCTCTTTAAATATGGGGCTTTCCTGTAAATTTTCCCTTAAACCAATCCATTGACAATTGTATTAACATCGAAACACCAACGTATTATCATGATAGTTGGTTCCAGATGTATCCATCAGATCACATCAGATCACGTTAGTTCCAGAAATAAGTAGGATATGTCCACCTATACTCACGTGAATAGTAGAAACCACGATAATCACGTTAGTATTCCCCCGACATCATTGTAGTCCAACATAGTACAAATCATAATCAGTTGTTTTCGAATGTTTTCGATATATGTTAGTGAAACAATGATGATGAAACCAGTAACTATAGATACATCTACCATAAACCATCGTCAACCTCTAGGCTGTAGTGGCTTCATCACCTTGGGGCTTAGCATATCGCTGAGGCGCCCATTTTGGAATGCCCCAGCTTCAAGCGTGACGGGAAACCCAGACAACGACTGGATGACTGGAGATGTCTAGAAATCGCTGCCCAAATTCACCGGTTCTGTTTTTGTAAACGACTGTTGGTCAGATGCCAATATCCATATGGATCCATGTGGGATGAGTTAAGTATGAAACGACTGCAAAACATAGCGATCAGTTGAAGTTCCTTGGATAAGGAGATGTTGATAGTTGATTCTCCATCGAAAATTGCCACGTCAACATGTCAATCAATGGATTGCTTTGAGGGAAAATTGCAACCGGAAACCATGGGTTGTTACCATTAAGATCATGGGGTTTTCCTGTTTCAATTTTCCCCAGTTATGGCCATTTATCAGTTATAAGTACTTACTAACAAGTCACCCCATTTATAGAATGTATTTCATCCCATAGAAATAACCAGTTATAACTGGTTTTTATGGCCATAACTGCAGTAACTATAGGTATAAGTACCATAAACCATAGTTAAATTGTTGATGAATATATACATATATAATATATTATAATATCATATTAGTACGATTAACCAGTACATTTCAATTTTCCCCTAAACCAATCCATTGAGTCAACATGTCAACATGTCAACATTTCTTGATCTTGCTGCCGGGAGGACGTGGGTCACCTAGCCAACTGGAGAAGCAAAGCTTCTCAGATTCCTGCCGGACAAGCTGGTTTCATCGTAGCAGTCCCTCGGTCCTTTGTGTGTCGGCTGGAGGTTTTCTTGTTTTTGGAAGTCCTTCAACTTGTCGTGTTTGGGTTTAATTTAACAGAACTATGGAAAATCACCATAGAAATAGTGAAATTTCCCATGAAAAATGGTGATTTTCCATAGTTACGTTAGTTTACCCTCTGGTAATTTAACATAGCGAACTGGAAAATCCATTATAAATGGAGGTTTTATTGGGAAAATCATCTGTAAATGGTCCATTTTCCATAGCTATGTTAAATTACCAGAGGGTAGTGTTTTTTTTCGCGGTATCCAAGACTGGCCATGTTTTTTTGTTGAAGAATAACACATTGCTTTGGGCTAATTGATAGCTTTAGTTTTCACCCATTCCCAAGTTCCGGCTATGAACATGGAAACTGATTATTTACACGTGTTTACCATTTAGTTGGCCATTGTAATCCTTTTTTGAAATAGATACATAGGTCGTACATGAATTACACCATGATACATAACACAAACACATGCACACTAATTGTATCAACTCATTTATCAAAGTAGTTGCACATCTCATTTGGTATCAACCATTATAGTTGTATATTATTGTTAATTATTATTATTAGATATCAACCAAGATGAACTATTATATTGTATATACAGTATATAGCAGTATATTATATATATATATATTCAGAATTGTGATAATGAAAATTCATTGTATCTATTGTCTGGGGATGTATAGGTCGTGGTAAAAAAAAATAAAAATATATATATATATATATCAAACACTATTATCAAAAACATATATCGTTTAACATCCGTCCATATCATTTTATAATAATAATAATAATACAAAATCTATATCGAAATATGGACAAATAAATAATATCAAATTCATAGCTGGTTGGTGTTTTGGAACATTTTATATTTTTTCCATATATTGGGAATTTCATCATCCCAACTGACGAACTCATATTTTTCAAGATGGTTAAAACCACCAACCAGATATATATGTAACTATCATTTGTAAGGCATGTTATCCCATAAATCGTTTATAAACATATAAACCCAGTTCATTAATGACCATTCATAGCTATTGAACATGGCCATTTGTAATTGATTTTCCCATTCAAAATGGTGATTTTCCATGGTTATGTAAACGTTTACCAGAGGGCGATATGGATTAATATGAGTCAAACCACCTATCAAGTGGTGTGGATACCCATAGGATCCATGTATGCTATATATGGTATCATCTATCATCAATATACCCCAAATGTTCGCATATATACCAGCACCATGGATCCTACAGTTATGGTCATTTACCAGTTATAAGTACTAACAAGTCACCCCATTTATAGAATGTATTTCATCCCATAGAAATTACCAGTTACTTACCTGGTTTTTATGGCCATAACTGTACCACGAATTTCGTCCATATCCTTTGGCCATCCCCTGGCCCACCGCATCTCCGTGGCATCTGCGCGGCCGAGATCTTCTCCATCGGCTGTATTCTCACCTCCTTTCCGCCCATCAGTAGTTGCTGGGAACAAAGTTCAACGGTGCCACCGTTGAACGAGGCCCCTCCTACGTCATGTGATATTTGTTGGTTTATAACTATAGTTGGTATTTCTTTTTATGTTTATATGTGTTTTTGGTGATTACAACTGTTTTTCTTGTACCTAGTTATTATGTTATTGTAGTTTTAATTACTATGGGTTTGTAGCTGTATTATCATTGCCACTATTGCAGACACCCTAGCCATAGTTACAGTTGTAATTACTATAAACATCCATAAGCCAATGAAATTGTAGTTATGTTCACCAACTTTATCTTGGAGGCCCCAACCACGTACCCTCGGTTTTGTTGGTGCAAGTGGCATTTGTGGAATTGCTTTGATTCATAGGGGATAGCATTGAGAGTTGCTGAGTTTTTTCTTGGGATTCTCTGGTCATCAAACATGGCTGGGAAATCCCCGTGGCGCCATGGAGGTCTTAGGAAAATCATCGAAGATGTACATACTTTGGAGGGCAAAAGCCAGGGAATGTTTGACCTTTTCATGGACGTACTGAGATAGACATGATATACTAAGATTGTTTATTCACCTGTGGACCGCAGATTTTTCGCGGAGGATGATCCCTGGAACAAGTTACTGCAAGAGCTTGAAATTTGGACACAACGAACCAATTTTGGAGATTTGGACCAAGTGGAAATAGTTTAAACTTTGGAAGTGATACAGCTACCAAGAGCAACGAAACGTAATTATTGATACCTTCATAGACATTACCAGACCAATAGAAAGTTAGCTGGGCTCATAATATATTGATTGGATTATATAATGTGCAGGTATTCTTATTTATGTATATATATATATATATATACAGTGTGTGTATATATATTATAATATATATAATATATAATATATATATATAATATATATATATAATATATAATATATAATATATATATATTACCAGACATTATATATATATTATATTACCAAACGTATTACCAGCAAAGCTCCAGGTCCAAGATGTTCCCAAGTTCCCAAGGCGTGAAGTTTTGTCACAACTGACCAACTGACTGGTCAACCTGATAAACAACTAAAACATAGCAACAAAAACATACAATGTGAGGCCCCCGTTCGATAGCTACGTTGGTGAACATAACTCCAATTTCACTATGGTTTATGGTACGCAAATAACAAACTAGTTACTGGGGCGAATCTAAACCAACAAACATCACTGGGGGGCCTCACATTGTAGGATTTCCATCTACATCCCTATGTTGTGTGGCTTGGCTTCTCATTTTGTGAGTCAGATCCCTATGCTGATCGAGATCTAAATGGTTAGTATTTGATGGTATTTGTATATTGCAAGTTGTCATCCAATGTTTTATTGTTGCTGTTCTGTCACCGCGTGAATGCCGGGAGAGTGACCTCTAAAGCTGGTTGGGATGAACATCACTGTTCTCCCGAACCCTGGAATCATGGTTTATTTCAGAGACATCATCCACAAATGGCCGAACATTTCAGGTTAGTGAAATATTATAATTTATCCAGTGATACATTATACTATGATCATATGAACATCCCAAAATATCATAAAATATCAACATGTGACATATTTGCGGGGATGAAGATGATGAAGATCCACAACTACCAGCCGAGGTTTCTTCTTAGACGAGCTTGGACGGCGGAGTAGCATCCTCTTGGGTGGCGTTACTTGGCCTGTGATATCTTTGATACTGGGATCACGAAAAAGATCAATACTTATCAATATTTATCAATAGTTATAGTTATCAGAAATTACTGTATCAATAAGTATCAATAGTTATCAATAATTATCAATAATTTTGAATAATTATCAGCTTGTCATAGCTTATGATAGCTTATGATAGCTTATTTTACTGACCTGTAATCAAAGATGACAATGGAATATCATCCATTTAACGTTGAAATTCCAAAGATCCCCCCCTTCGATCGCCATCCGGAACAGCGACCAAACATGGTCGCTCGGAGCGGTTTAATGATCGTTGAGGGCAAGGGGAATCATCCCAAAAGAAACGTTTACATCTCCGATTTGGGACTGATTGGTTTAAGTTTGCGAAGAATTGTGGTTGGCCTGAAGGTATATTCAAAACGTATCAATTGACGTAGGAATTCTGCTTTCCTGACTCCTCGACTTTCCTGCGGCGGTTCATCGAGTTACATTCTGTGGACTTGGAGGATTGACATCTTCCATCATTTTCCCGAACTGTGTGTTGTATGTAGCGGCAAATCCCTTCAAAGTGGCCCCCCTTGATAGATAAATTGGTGAAGAACTAAGTTTACGAATGTTTATGGAAGTTTATGGTAGATATATCGTACCTCTCGTGAGATGGAAGATGGATTATGAAGCAACAAACAGAATTGGGGAGTTCACGTTGTAATTACAGTTATGGCCATAGCTATCAGTTATAAGTACTAACAAGTCACCCCATTTATAGAATGTATATATCATCCCATAGAAATCACCAGTTATTTACCTGGTTTTTATGACCATAACTGCAGTAACTATAGGTATTTGCGTACCATAAACCATGGTTTTTACCATCAAGATCATGGGGTTTTCCATGGTTTTCCTGTTTCAATTTTCCCCTAAAGTGCCAAGGCTGTTTTGGGGAAAGGTTGCACGAAATCTCGTGGAACTCAGGTGATCTTCCTAGCTGGTTGTGCTCTTCAAGCTTTGAGCCAGTCCATGATCGCGACTTGGCTAGAAAAATTGAGCAATCCCTATGGATCCAGCCGTACCTTCCGAATGGAAGTGTTTGGGGTATGATTTAGGGAATGGCTGCGAAAAACCTCTGTTGGTGTATGATTTGCTCCAAAAAAATGTGGAAATCTAACAGGAAATTTAACCATCATTTACGGATATTGAGGAGTTGTAACTTGTAACCTTTAATAATTTATGAACATCAGCCATATGGTCATTTAAAAATGATGGCTGGTTGATGATTAGTTTTGGGGTTCTACTACCCTTAATATTATATTGGGGATTATCATCATCTATGGACTGGGAATTCAGTTCTCAATCGAGCAGTATTTCATGGAATCACAACCAGCAGGGTTTGAGCACTTCCGAATTGGGAATTCGTAGGTCAACGGATTCGTGTCCAGGTTTAATAACAGTTTAATACTCCAAACTGCTGTGAAAATCTTCAAACCTTGAAATATTTCAGGATAAACCCACCCAGATATCTCCCGGGCAAGAACCATTGATATAGCTGGTTGGTGGTTTCGAACATTTCTTATTGTTCCATATATTGGGAATTTCATCATCCCAACTGACGAACTCATATTTTTCAGAGGGGTAGGTCAACCACCAACCAGATAGACAATTTATAATTCATTTATGATGTATATACACATACATAGATGCCTTACTGTCATCCATCCAACTGTAGATATGAGCGTAAGCCCATTGCTTGCCATTTATCAGTTATAAGTACTTATAACCCCATTTATAGAATGTATAATCCCATTTATAACCAGTTATAACTGGTAAATGGCCATAACTGTAGACAATTTCGCCCCCGTTCCATCCACGTTTCCCCCCTTCCATCGGTTCCACGCTGGCTGAGGTCTTTCTGCTGGGCCGCTTAGTGACAGGCACCTCAATTGGACTCCTCAGTAATGTGGTGCCCCTCTACCAGGTGCGCTGAAAACAGCCCGCCCGAGACGGGCTAAAAAACAACGGTTGAAGAGGCCCCACAGTTATGGCCATTTACCAGTTATAACTGGTTATTTCTATGGGATTATACATTCTATAAATGGGGTTATAAGTACTTATAACTGATAAATGGCCATAACTGCAAATGATGCCGCGAAGGTAGTGTTGAAGGATTGTTTTTTGTTGGATTTGTGCCAGGATTTGTGGCACTTTGTGGTGGATTCGGATATTTACCCCCTGGTAAATTAACATAGACCCTGAAAATCACAATTTTTTAATGGAAACTAGTCTTCCAACCCCTATCTGCCAGGGTCTATGTTAATTTACCAGAGGGTAAATATAAATATATATTTAAGATGTTGAGTAACAATCGCGGAGATACAGCCGTTATGAACCATCAATATCTAGCTACACTCTGATCAAAGCTGGCAATGGGATGCAATGGGAAAACACGATTTCGCCGCCTTTCGCCGCTTTTCCGGGTAACAATGGGCTGCCTCACCAAGGGCTGGATGTCACCATTTTTTCCAACTGATTTTCTTCCAATTCATCTGCAATGCTTTGTTGTTTTTATCGAGGAGAAGGTGAGCTATCCATGGTTATCCATGGCTATGTAATTCTCCATGGATTCGGTGATGTTTGACGCCCGGTGAACCGAGGATCCCATCGTCCTATGTTTTTTACCATTCTGATTTACCCATGATGTCCCCATGATTCACCATTAAAAATGGGGATCAAGTCCTAAGCAAATCATGGGTGAATGTTGCTGAAAAAAAATGGTGGAATGTGGTCCAATTCGTGCAAGGTGGTGCCTCAGAGCTGGGTCGGGTTCACGCAAAGTTGGGGGCCACAGAAGTCCAATTTCACGACTGGGTTTATGGTAGATATACCTATACTATCCTATACTTGATGGGGCTTATAAACCAACAAACATCACTGGGGGGGTACTTAATGGGGCTTATAAACCAACAAACATAACTTATAAATTATAACTGTGGGGGGCACCACCTTGTGGTAAATATTGCTAAAACGAAGCACTAACCGTCACTAACGAGAAAAAAACGATGCGATGCCTCCATCATCTCCCAGTCTCGTGGAGGCCGAGATGGCACCCGCTGAGTTGCGAGGCACCCTGACGTCCATGTACAACATGATGATCACCACAGGCGGGGAACGACGGGAACGATTTCGCCGAGGATCTACAAAGGATCACTGGTTATAAACCAAATTTTATGGTTACTGGTTGGTGGTTTCAAACATTGTTTTTCCCCATAATATATTTGATAACCCTTCCCATCGACTAATATTTTTCAAGATGGTTAAGACCACCAACCAGTGGTTAGTTGTGACCCAGTTGTGGGATGGGGTGAACTATTTAGTGGTGCTTGGGATATCTATGAATGTTTCAGGTTTTTTTCGGCAGAATCCGGCCATGGGGGATACCAACAAACGGAGTGATCTTCAAAGCAAATGAGGATTTGCAACTGACAGGAGTAACCATGGTTAGTTATGATATAATATGATATAATATCGTTATAGATGGAACACACCAGGAATAGTGTCGTACCAATGTTCAGCTTATTATATGTTATCCAGTTACTAATTTGCCGAGCACTTTTTCTGCCACACATTCACTGATGGTCCCAATGCTGCATGGTATTCCAAGGTTTTGGCCAGGGCATCAACTGCAGGGCTTGTTATTTTTTGGGATGATAGGCTGACAGGGATGGAGCCAGATGACTTTAACATACCTTAAGAAATGTGGATGTAGCAACCGACAGGGAACGAATGCTGCAACAATTTAGTGACAAAGAAAGATTGGGACTTAATCAGGAAGAGTCGCAGGTCTATGATAAGTCGTCTTCCAATTCAGCACTTCTACCAGTGGGACAGCAGGTTTTAACTTGTGATGTCATGCACAATGGTGCCAGTAGAATCCAGTAGACTCTACTGAACGTATGCAGCATGACAACCAATGGCCTCAAAACATTGGGAACTATTGGTGACTGGCTGTCCGCGCAAGCCCGTTGCTATCATCCATCCAGAACAAGTGGGAGATATCCCCTCGATTGCCATGACGCAAGACACTTGCAAGCTCTAAAACAAGATGAAGCCCACGAACCCGAATGCTCACACGTATGTTAATGGTACAGATGTCAAAACACATGGTTATGCAGTCACGCACAATACCTTTCTGCCATAGTTTATTTGAACAGTCTTGTACATGTTTCCCTTGTTACCAGTCTGCAGTGTGGAGTGGAAAGTGTAGAGTGAGGAGTGTGGAGTGTGAAGTAAGGAGTGTGGAGTGTAAAGTGTGGAGTGGGGAGTGTAGAGTGTGTAAAGTGTAGAATGTGGAGTGTAAAGTGTAGAGTGTGGAGTATGGAGTGTAAAGCGTAGAGTGTGGAGTGTAGAGTGTGGAGTGTAGAGTGTAGAGTGTGGAGTAAGGAGTGTAAAGTGCAGAGTGTATAGTGTGGAGTGTAAAGTGAGGAGTGTAAAGTGTAGAGTGTGGAGTGTGGAGTGTAAAGTGTGGAGTGTAAAGTGTGGAGTGAGGAGTGTGGAGTTTGTAAATTGTAGAGTGTGAAGTGAAGAGTGTAAAGTGTAGAGTGTAAAGTGTAGAATGTGGAGTGTAGAGTGTAGCGTGTGGAGTGTGGAGTGGAAAGTGTAGAGTGTGGTGTGTAGAGTGTGGAGTGTGGAGTGTAAAGTGTGGAGTGTAGAGTGTGGACTGAAAAGTGTAGAGTGTGGAGTGTAAAGTGTGGAGTGAGGAGTGTAAAGTGGAAAGCGTGGAGTGTCAAGTGTAAAGTGTGGAGTGTAGAGTGTATAGTGTAGAGTGTAAAGTGTAGAGTGTGGAGTGTGGAGTGTAAAGTGTGGAGTGTAAAGTGTAGAGTGTGGAGTGTGGAGTGTAAAGTGTGGAGTGTAAAGTGTGGAGTGAGGAGTGTAAAATGTGGAGTGTGGAGTGTAAAGTGTGGAGTGTGGAGTGGAAAGTGTGGAGTGTGAAGTGTGGAGTGTAAAGTGTAAAGTGTGGAGTGTGGAGTGTAAAGTGAGGAGTGTAAAGTGTGGAGTGTAAAGTGTGGAGTGTAAAGTGTGGAGTGTGGAGCGTAAAGTGTAGAGTGTGGAGTCTGGAGTGGAAAGTGTAGAGTGTGGTGTGTAGAGTGTGGAGCGTGGAGTGTAAAGTGAGGTGTGTAAAGTGTGGAGTGTGGAGTGTACAGTAAAGTGTGGATTGTGGAGTGCGGACTGTGGAGTGGAAAGTGTAGAGTGTGGAGTGTGGAGTGTAAAGTGGGGAGTGTGGAGTGTATAGAGTGTGGAGTGAGGAGTGTAAAGTGTGGAGTGTGGAGTGTAAAGTGTGGAGTGTGGAGTGGAAAGTGTGGAGTGTGAAGTGTGGAGTGTAAAGTAAGGAGTGTGTAGTGTAAAGTGTGGAGTGTGGAGTGTAAAGTGTAGAGTGTGGAGTGTGGAGTGTAAAGTGTAGAGTGAGGAGTGAGGAGTGGAAAGTGTAGAGTGTAGTGTAAAGTGTGGAGTGTGGAGTGTAAAGTCTCAGGTGAGGGGTGAGGAGTGTAAAGTGCAAAGTGTAAAGTGTGGAGTGTAAAGTGTAAATTGTGGAGTGCGGAGTGCAAAGTGTAGAGTGTGGAGTGCGGAGCTTCCCCCATAGACACGGCGACGCCACAGGAAAACCAGCGACTCGAGACAAGACATGTGGATGCAGAAAAACCAGCATTTCGTACGAGACTTCCTCCAATTTTGACATTTTCAACAATCAAACAGGTTGGAATGTCACAAAGTGCCACGCCTGCCACGCAAAACAACAGGACAACCTGCTGTGAAACATTCGAAAAGGTCAGGTTTTCCAGCTTCCCCCATAGACACGGCGACGCCACAGGAAAACCAGCGACTCGAGACAAGACACGTGGATGCAGAAAAACCAGCATTTCGTACGAGACTTCCTCCAATTTTGACATTTTTGACACATTATCAAACAGGTTGGAATGTCACAAAGTGCCACACCTGCCACGCAAAACGACATGACAACTTCCTTGGAAACCTTCGAAAAGGAGAGGTTTTGCGGCTTCCCCCATAGACACGGCGAAGCCACAGGAAAACCAGAGACTCGAGACGAGACACGTGGGAGCACCAAAACGATCATTTCGTACGAGACTTCCGGCGATTTTCACAGTTGGCAACATAACAAAAGGACAGGTTTTGCAGCTTCCCCCATAGACACGGCGAAGCCACGGGAAAACCAGAGACTCGAGACGAGACACGTGGGAGCACCAAAACGAGCATTTCGTACGAGACTTCCTCCAATTTTGACACTTTGCAGCTTCAAAATCGACGTTTTCCTACGAGTTTTCCTTAGAACCTGAAAATTTGCAACATCAAAATCAATGTTTCGTGCGAGACTTCCGTCAATTTTCAGCACATGTCAGAAAATGCCACGCCTGCCACGGAATTTGCACCTTGTCACCACTTGACGCAGCCCTGCCAATGCGATTTACAAAAAACACGCAACAGGACACGTCTAAAGTGCTGCGCCTGCCACGAAAAATGACGATGGACACGTCCAAAGTGCTGCGCCTGCCACGAAAACTGCAACACATCTTCTAAAAACGTCACAAAAGCATTGCGCCTGCCACGCAAAACGATATTCAACACGTTGCAAAACACGTCTGAATGTCACAAAGTGCCACGCCTGCCACGCGAAACGAAGCAACGACACGTCTGAAACCTCCAAAAATGACCACCTCTGCAAAACTTCCCATAGGCACGGCCATACGGAGTTCGTACGAACGGTTGCGGACGGTTGCGAACGGTTGCGAACGGTTGCGAACGGTTGCGGACGCGGACGCAACGTCGAGCGAACACATTCTCAACCCCCAGACCCCCAGAGTGAAACGGGAACCCTTGCTACGCATTCGGGAAAAATAGAACAGTAAAGTCCCATTGAAACGATTGGGTGACTGTTCTATTGGTTTGTGATTGGTTTGGGGTTAGTATTTGATGCAACATTGCATGCAACTTAGTACACAAAAAGGCACAGACTTGGGCCCTTCAACAGATAGGGGGATTGGCATCCCACCCTTCATCGGGGCCAGCGACTATAGATAGCTATAGCAACCCCCAAAAAAGATAGATCTTCATCCCTACAGTTATGGCCATTTATCAGTTATAAGTACTTATAACCCCATTTATAGAATGTATATAATCCCATTTATAACCAGTTATAACTGGTAAATGGCCATAACTGTAAAATAGTGGTGAATTATTTATTTTGATCCTTTTTTTTTTCGTGGGGCCAATACCTCACCGGACTCACTGGAAATTCCCACGGAAATTGACCCTTTCAAAAATCACAACGGGGGGTGTAACAAGTTTGTACCTCCAGATCTAGAAAATGGTCATTAATTACATGATCCAATGTTTTCCAACACCAAAAGTGAGAAGCTTTGGGATAGGGGTGTTTTTGTAAGGCTTCTTGCTTAAGGTTCCATTAATGAGCCTGTGCTAGTAAGATTTCAAATGGATCAAATGGACTTTACTGATTGGTTTGGAACATGAATTTTATTTTTCCATTCAGTTGGGAATAATCATCCCAACTGACGAACTCCATCATTTTTCAGAGGGGTAGGTCAACCACCAACCAGATTTGGAATCATTAATGGCCATTTTTAGCTATTGAAAATGGCAATTAATTTATAGTTGATTTACCCATCAAAAATGGTGATTTTCCATTAATGTTATGTTAGTTTACCAGAGGGGCAGGTATACCACCAACCAGACTTTCATAAAGGGCCTTATTCCGTACCGGTACTTGGAGGTTCATCCCATCGTGGTGAGAAACAAACCCCCGATTCGTGGGAATTATGCCATTTTCAGAACAGCTAACTGTTATTTTTGTTCTAACAAAGTAACAAACTATATATGGTATTATATTTGTTCAAACCAACTATGTTTTCTATTTTTTCTAACGTTTTTCTAACTAACTATATGGTATTACCCAGATGCTCTATGTACATTTACCCCAAAAATGGCCCAGTTTTGTAGGTAAATATTCCAGCACCATGGTTCGCATCTGGGTTATATGGTTACAATGTGAGGCCCCCAGTGATGTGAACGTTGGTTTAGATTCGCCCGAGTAATTAGTACGTTATTTGCGTACCATAAACCATAGTGAAATTGGAGTTATTAGTTCACCCCAACTGAACGCTCTCGTTATCAAGGGGGCGTCACGACTTGTACAACAATTACCGTCGGACCGTCGGTTTCCGCGGGATGTTTCCGATGCCGCGAGGCATCTTTGTCGCCGCGTTACTGGATGAATTTCTGGTGGACATCGATGGGGGCTGGAGAACCGCCATCCTCCTACAGGTGGACTGTGTGGCTCCGGAGAAGGGGCTTGAGCAGCACGGCGAACAGGTCAAAGATAAAGATTTTTCGAGATATATCATTATATATATATATATCATACATAATAAGATTGGTATATCATGGTATATCTCAGGTTCAAATAAAATGACCCAAAAGCAATAAATCTGCGGAAAAGATGTTCGTTTGGATGGCTTAACAATGAACTTGACCAATTCTGTGGGATGCCCTGCGGATAAAAATCCGAATGGGAGATCAAAAAACCAGTGGTATTTATCGTGATTTCCCTGATCGAGGTACCGTTATAAAATATGACTATTATTTAATTTCGGGGTATATAGTATTATGAATTATGTAGTGCATATATATATATATATAGATATATATATATATTAATTAAAATATATCATTTCAGAACAGGCCCACATATCATTTAAGTTGGTCATATTTTCTTCTATTCCCGTGCTGTTTGGTTACGACAAATCCATGGACAAAACCCGCTCAACTTTGTGGATTTCCATGGTGATTCTCATGGTGATTCTCCACGTCATTTATCGCTGGTTGGTGGTTTCAAACATTGTTTATTTTCCATAATACTGTATCTGGGTAAATTATAACGACCTCACTGCGACCTCACTGGAATCATGGTTGATAAGGGGAATCATCCCAAAATGACCTTAATTCAGGTTAGTGAAATATTATAATTTACCCAGATAATATATGGAATGTCATCCTTCCCATTGACGAAGTCCATCATTTTTCGAGATGGTGAAAATAACCACCTTAAGCAGATATTTTC